>JAWWEM010013790.1:0-23686 GCA_035582935.1 Ormyrus thymus | reverse complement strand
GTCTGAACCATTTTTCCGGAAAATGCGACCCTGGAAAATTATTTAGGTGGATCCATACTTTTGGAACACCCTGTATGGGTCACAGTCATCTGAATGGGTCAAAATCTCTTTCAACAATATCAAAATGAACATGGGAGATCCTACTCGCCCCGTTGTAAATTACGCAGCACTATCTATTTAGGAGAACCACCAATGTAAAAATAACTTTAACATAAGTTGTTGAGTCGAAGGGGCCCTCTCTTCATCAATACTGAATATTAAGGCCTTGAAACGCCGAATTAAGGTTTTGATAAAAAAACTTAATTTTTAGTACATTATCAATTAAGAAATTAGGATTTGAACTGATTAGATATACATGAGAATTACTATAATATAAATAAGGATTCCTATAATATATTCCTCAGGACCTCATCAGGCTGTTGAATATGGTGCCAGGCTGCATAATCCGATGGCCCTTTTCGGATTCAACATTTTATTCAGTTTATTCTTTAAATTGGTGGATCTCCTAAAGAGATATTGGTGCGAAATCTACGATGGGACTAATAGGGTCTTCCATGTTCATTTTGATATTTTTGACAGAGATTTTGACCAATACAGATGACCTTGATTCATAACATAGATACATATTTGATCGTAAAATTTCCCACTCTTTCAGAATCTGAAATCAGAACCAAGGGTTCCCATTTAAAAAATAAAAGTTGACCTTTAAATGACATTGAAAATAAACGGTAAGGTCAAATTTTAAGTTATGGATATGCGGCCCTTTCCGAAACGAGCAATCTTTGTTTTGGCTCTTTTTGATTGGTGGCTCCCTTTGCGGGATAATTAGGTGTGTAATTTAAAATGGGACATTGTGTATAAAATTACATCTTTTTTATTAAACATTTTTTAGCAAGCATTTTTCTTAAATATAATTGCCAAAAAAATTGTTCTAAAGTTTATTTTTTTTTCTCATAAAAAATTCGGCGTCATTAATCAATCTGTATTTACGAATATTTAATTTCAACTTGTAATTGTAAAAGCTTGGATCATATGGAGGCACCGAACAATCAATTATTACTAAAATTAAATATCAACTGTTAATTTTAAAAGCTTGGATTGTATCTAAAGAGGATGTGAGATATCGGAAATGCAGTTTCTGAAGTTTTTAAAACTCATTATGTAATTTTCTTAATTTTTTGCTTTTCAGTGTTTTTTATTTTGTTCTGCAAAAGGACACTACAAAAAGATATTATCAAAACTCTAAAAATAAAACTAAAAAATTATAACGAGCTACTAGCGGTTGCCGTCTTGGCCTACGTTGACATGATCAGAATTCCAAGGTCGCCGCAACTTTGCGAGCTGGCCTGACATTCGCAATCCTAGGCTGTGCGTAGAATTGAAGTTCAATATTACAATCCCGATTCTTGACATCTATTTATAGCGGTAAGTTCTCCGGATCGCGTCAGGTTTGGGTATACGGCAAGCTCGCCCAGCATTTCCAAAGCTGTTGGTGATTTCGTTTTAGGTCGAAATAATATTTTCTCAACTCACAAGGGAAGGCACGCAGATGTCCCTTTCCGATTTTTTTGAAACTTTGCACATCGGTGGATTACCGAAAAATATTGGACACCTATTATTTTAAACCAATAGTAAAATCGACCTAAGGATTTGTTTATTTTGGAGGAGGTATAGCCGTATTTTATCAAGTACATTTTCGTAATAAAAATTCAAAAATTAACTAAAAATAACTAAAAACAATTATGATTACAAACTACTATGATTTTTGGGTTGCCCAAAATTAATATGCTGTAAGTTTATTTTCTTTGCTTTTTTGCCAAATATATATTTTGCAAGAATTCATAAGTTATTTTTGATTTAAAAATGCGGATTTTAAAAAGCTACCATTAAGAATTCTATTAAAATTCACTGGAAAAGGCATTCGTTAAGAATACACTAAAATCATTAGTAAATTTTTCGATACTGATCAGGTAGCCTGCAGAGTCGATAGAATACATAACAGATAATAAACAGTGAAATTGTAAAGGTTTTTTAATGAATTTTAATTGTTCATTTTTACCAGGTATTACAAAGTACCGATTTTACCAGGTATTACAAAAGTCGATAGAATACATAACAGATAATAAACAGTGAAATTGTAAAGGTTTTTTAATGAATTTTAATTGTTCATTTTTACCAGGTATTACAAAGTACCAAGAGATTAATAAAAATTATAATAAAGTTTGAAGGTCTTATTTGGATAAAATAATAATTGTCAAAAAATTAATTTTTTTTCATAAAATGTTGTTTATAATTTATGCTGAAACTATGTAATGTGCATTATTTATATTTAATTATTTTTGTCTATTTGTTTATTTTCATCCGTTTATTTATATTTACTTATTAACTTGTATCTATTTATATATTTTTTGATATACATTTTTTGTTGTTAATTATGATTTTGCACAATAATTATGCACAAATGTTATGCAAAGTTTATGCAGAAATTATGCAGATATTCTTTACAAATACTGCAGAAAATATAGAAGAAATAATTCTTATTTTGATAATAATTTTATTATATTTTTGATATACATTTTTTATAATAATACAATGATTTGTACAGAATAAAATTTGTTCTATCACGTGAATATTTAAAATTGTTGGCTATTTGATCTAATATTTTTTCAGGACATAATTTTTGCAAAAATGATACTCCGTGAAAAAGGATTCAAGGACAACTGCTGTTTACACCAGCTGCAAGTTATAGTTCCAATATGGTCCTGATAACTACATACAGGTTTTGCTGTTGTATTGAAACAAAATTCAACAGGATTATAAAATTCTGGAGGTCTGTCAGTTAAGTATCCACTTTTGAACCATGAATATTTAAAAGTATTATAGAATCTTGGAGATGATAACTGGTTATGAACGAGAGATTGCATTTTAATGATATTATTTCTCTCATGTAAATTGACATCAAAATCGATCAAAATAATTATATCTGATAATTTTTTTACAAAGTTTTTGCAGAAGCGAAATCCGTAAATATCTAAAGGCTGAATTTTACCAGTTGTACCAGCCAGTATCGTCATTAGTTTTAAATTCACCTCTTCTGGTACAACTTCTTGTACAGTACTTTGGCACTGACCACTCCAGGAATCCAAAAGTAGCACAGACGAATTTGTAGTATTTTTCAGAAATATTTCTCTCATCCACGTTTGAAAAAGTTGCTTAGAAAGCTTCCCAGATTTTGAAGCTCGTATTAATATATTTTTTGGAATAAATAGAGTTTGCCTAACACGGAGTCCAAAATCTCCACTTGCTTCTTTCAATACTAAAAAAAGGTGAAAGCAACTTACCCTCTGCTGATATAGTAGGTTGAATAGTATAGCTGCGTGTTAACGAAGATAGTTATTATGCTATACTTTGTACCTCCTTAATTCCTTTATAATTTAATGTTCTACCGGTGCGAATCACCAACTTAAATCCACTTTGATCAGAATTAAATACGTTTTCTGCATCGTATTGTGTAATTGCCTGTCGGACTTCAGTTCTAAAAGATTCACACGTGTCTTATATTTCATTAATTTTCATCAATGAAGCTTTTGTAACAAATTTAGTAATTTTTCGAGATACGATATTGCGTTTCTTTTTAAATTCCTGGATCCATCAATGTGGTGCTTTAAATGAAGGCATATCTATTTCAGCTTTCTTTTGTAAAATCAATCTCTCTAAATCAATATCATGAATAGTCAATTATCAATCAATGACTTCTTTTAAATTATTTAAAACATGTTCCGAAATTTTGAGTAATTTATCATACCTGTTGCCCCCGCTTCAACTTGCTGTTTTCATCCTCGCCGTTGTCTCTCACTACTTATTTTTTTGTACCTGTTCTTTACAGTATTTAATAAATAAGGCTTACTTCTTCCACACAACCAGTATTTAACGGCTTCTTCTTTATATTTAAAGTCTACAGTTGTTACGAATAGAACTAGGCGGACGGCCGATGAGGCTTAAAGCGAGCCGTAAGCGCAGGTATAAATTTGAATAGTTGAATTTTTTCTGAACATTTGGCGCCGCAAACGTTCCTTTGCAGCCTAGCCCGACTTGCGTGCATCGGCTTGCCGCAAGGCTGTGAAAGGTGTTGTGTGAGCCTCCACATGTCTGGACTGGTAGAGTTTTTTACTGCACTTAGGCAGCTTCGAGTCTCTCCGACTGCAACGCACGACCCGGCGCTCCATTATACCTGGGCGTGCGCACGTCCGCAAGACCGCAATAAAACTGTACGTGCGTTTTGAACTCTCTAAGGAACATTTTATATTATTGTACGCGTCAGGGTTAAAACATCTGGCTAACGGACAGCGCTCGGAGAAACAGGTAAAAAAGCGTTAGCACGGTTTTCCCCGAGGACACCGAATACCTGCAAGGGAAAACCCTCTCGGAGCGAGAACAGCATCGGCTACCCCTTCCACCTCTAAACCGAACTATCGTGACGACCAGAAGCAGAATGGACAGTCAGACTCTGCACAGCCTCCGTGCGCTGACCTTCCGCTCGTCTTTCCGTGCTACGCTAGCCGTTTTGCCGATAGTTAGTCGCATGTCGTTTCAGTTGAATATCAATCTTGTGTTGTTTTTAACATTATAAATTCAGTCTAATATTATTTCGATAATTTCATTTACTAATCTAGATAGGCGGCTCAAACCGCGTACAGGTCAAGCTGCACAGGGAAATCTCCACATCCACGCTCGTAGTCGCTGGGCACTGTCGACTGTCGCGTCAATGCTCCTTGCAGCAACGCTATAACAGAGACGGCTGACGGAGGCTCTGGGTCAGAGGTTAGACCCTTCCTGTGGGGTTCAACAGGGTACCCTCCACCAGGCCGTTCCTCGTCGATGAGGTGGAGGGGCTCGGATCACCTTCTTTCCCTTCTTTCCCGTGTCACTCTCCAGTAGCGTACAAAGAAAGCTGAGAGTCAGACCTGCATGGAGTGTAAGTGTGCTACAGGGGCCTGTAGCTTCAGCAGCGCCAGCAGCAGGGGCAGAACACGAGAGCTGAGCCTACTAAAAAGCAGGCTACAGGGCATCGAAAATCAACTGGAAATGCGAGTTACTGAGCTCCAGACACTTGCGAAGCAAATGCTGGAGATGACGCGAAAGCAGACGAATGTCAACTCCACTATCAAGGAGGGCCTCCCGAAATTTTTCGAGGGCCTGGAAGCGCTGGATGACATTCGGCAAGCATGCCAGGAAATAAGGAGAAATCTGCAAGAGGAGGAGGCAGAGGCCCCTGTATTCGCGAATACTGGCTCTGAGAGAAAAAAGAGACAAGCCGCGAGCCCCCCTATCACCGCCCCGAGACGAGCGGGAAAGAAGAAGGAAAGAAAGGAGGCGATCGATGGTACTCCCGCTGATAAATCTGAGGCTGACGGACCCTGGCAAAAGGTTCTCACGAAGCAGCAGAAGAAGGAGGCTCGAGAAGCAAAAAGAAGGTGAGGGCTCCGACCAACCAGCAAAGCGGAGAGCCCACAAAAAAGCGAGCGCCGAGGCTATTGTCCTCAAGCCCGCTGAAGGCAAGACCTACGCGGAAATCCTGGGAGGCATCCGCTCCCAGGTAAACCCGGTAGACCATGGGCTCTCAATTAAGGATATCCGCCGAAAAAGGCGATGTCCTTATTGAATTGAAGAAGGCTCCGGAGGGTAGCAAGGAGAGTTTCGCCAGCGCTCTGAAGTTGGCCTTAGGGCAGACTGCAGTCCTTTACGCTCTGACCCCCAAGACTAGTTTGAAAGCCAGAGACGTAGACGGCTGCGCGACACCTGATGAGGTCAAGGAAGCCCTCAGAGGAGCTTTGAAGGACGACACCTGTTCCTTGGAGGTAAGGCTCACAAAGGAGAATAAAGCCGGCAAATGGCTAGCCATTGTGACCCTCACCGAGGAGCCCGGTACACGTTAATTAAGGTGGGCAGGGTCCAAATCGGATGGATCTCCTGTAGCCTGAGGCAGAGGGCCCTGGTCGAGCGCTGCTACGTGCCTTGGCTATGGACACCGCGGGCACAGCTGCGGGGGCCCAGACAGGAGTTCTGCCTGCTATCGGTGCGGACAGCAGGGGCACAAGGCGGCCGCGTGTAAGGCCGCCGCCCCTAAGTGCTTCCTCTGCTCGGGGACCACACACGAGGTGGTAAACCACGTCGCGGGGTCCGGGGCTTACGCAGTTTTCCGAGCGGCCCTAGCCAAGTCCCGCAAAAATGGCTAAGATTCTCCAGGCAAACCTGAACAGAAGCAGAACGACGCAAGACCTGCACACGCAGATCTGTTTAACCCACGTCGCTCTCGAGTGGCGTGCCATGAATCTGGCCGTGGCTTTGTTTGGGTGCAGAGCGACGGCGTAAACTACGTCAGCTGCTACCTGACTCTGAACGGAGTCATCGAGGGCTTCCAAAGCAAACTGGATACTCTCGAGTATGCGGCCAGAGATATGGAGGGGGAGCTGATAGTGGCCGGGGATTTTAACAGCAAAGCTCTCGAGTGGGGGAACCCGCGCCGGACTCCAGGGGGAGACGCGTGATGGACACGGCGTCCAAACTGGGGCTGGTGGTCTTAAACGCCAGCTCCACGTCGAACTTCAGGAGACCCGGATATCCGGAGACCATCCCGGATATATCATTCGCGACGGAACATCTAGCCGCACGCGTGCGGGACTGGCAGGTGATTGAGGACTACACAGCCAGCGATCACCAGTACATCAGGTTTCGCGTTCCTGATATCGCACCGATTCGGACGACGGTTGAACGCCGCCCAGCCAGATGGGTCGTTGAGAAGACAGACCACGAGAAGTTTTCCCAGGCGCTAGAACGCGGTCAGCGAACCCTGGTGTAGATACCGAGGAGCCCAACGCTCTCCGAGCGGGCGGAAGCGGTAACGTAAGCTACTTTGCATTTAATTCGCCAAGTCTGCAAGGAAGCGATACTGAGAAAGTCAGCGGGAAGCGCTAGACGTCCTCCTTACTGGTGGACGGGCGAAATCGCGGGGCTGCGGCGGGAATGCCTGCGACTGCGTCGCATCGCCGAAAGGGCTCAGAGGCACGACCGCCATGCCACGATCAAGGTCGCTGAGCATCTGACGGCGAAAAGAGCTTTGAAGCGGGCCATCAAAGCCAGTAAGTACCGATGCTGGAAGAAGCTGGGGGAGGATCTTAACAGCGATCCGTGGGGATTGGGGTATAAGATTATCAGCCGCAAATTGGACATGTTCGCTAAGAGCGAGCCTATGAGCAGGGGAATAATCGACGAAATCGTCAATACCCTTTTCCCCACACATCCCAAACGCTAGGATGAACACCTGCAACCAGACGGCTCCGAGGTGCCGCCATTTACTACGGCAGAGTTGGAGAGAGCTGTACGCTCCATGAAGAACAAGAAGGCGCCGGGGCCGGATGGTCTTCCGGCTGACATACTGTAGGCAGTGGCTAGGAGTCATCCTGAACTCTTGCTTAGTATGTACAACTCATGCCTTAAAACGGGGATATTTTATTCCTGCTGGAAGGAGGCGAGACTTGTGCTGATAAGCAAGAGGAAAGGACTACTAGAGACCTCTGTGTTTGCTGGACACCGCCGGGAAACTCCTGGAAAAGCTGGTGAGACCTCGCCTTCTGGCAGCGCTAACGTGCTGGGGGCACTGGAGCGGGACTTCAAGGTACCTCGGTACCTTCTTCGAATCATCGGAGACTACCTGAAGGACCGCTTCATACTATACGATACGGCGGAGGGCTCCAAGCGAAAAGAGCTAACATCTGGGGCAGCCCAAGGCTCCATCTTAGGACTTGATATATGGAATATTTCCTACGACGGGATCCTTCGATTGTGTATGCCGGAAGGCTGCTTCCTAATCGGGTACGCGGTTGACGTGGCGGCTGTCATTATTGCTCGCAATATGGCGCTAGCACAGACGCGACTCGATCAGGTCATGCGCCGAATTCGCCGTTGGATGGGCGATCATGGGTTGGAACTAGCGGAGGCCAAAACTGAAGTCGTGATCCTCACGAAGAAGCGCATACCCAGAGTGCAGTCGCTGACCATCGATGAGGTATCGGTACAGGCGAAAGCATCCGTGAAGTACCTGAGGGTGATGCTAGATACAAAGCTCACCTTCTGAGAACAAATTCAGAGGTCCGCGTACAAGTACGGTTGGTGGCGGCTTCCTTTTGGAGGGTCGTGGGTGGACCACGTCCCTGCATCAGGCGGCTGCTACTGCGCGCTGCCGAGTCCGTGATGCTTTACGGGGTTGAAGTTTGAGCCAACGCGCTGCATTACGAAATGTATCGGAAGCGCATGGCAGCCGTACAACGGAGGTGCGCACTTCGTGTAGCGTGTTCGTATCGCACGATCTCGAAAGCGGCATCCCTAGTGATCGCCGGGGTAATCCCGGTCGATGTTCTGGCCCAGGAGTGGAAGTCCATCTACCAAACAAAACGTAGTCTTAGCCAAGCGGAAGGGATGAAGCAGGCCAGAGAGCAATCCCTGGCCTGCTGGAAGAACCGGTGGGAAAAGAAAACGCGCGGAAAGTGGACTGCCAGGCTGATAAGCCAGGTGGGCCCTTGGATCGGTCGGCAGCACGGAGAGGTAAATTACTACCTCACCCAGTTGCTGACTGGCCACGGCTACTTCGGCGCGTACTTGCACAGGATGGGCAAGATGGCGGGTCCCAGTTGTATATACTGTGGTTTCGCCAAAGACGACGCCCACCATACTTTTTTTGTATGTGGGCGGTGGCAAGGGAAGAGGAGAGGACTAGAGGACGATGACGGATGGGTAACTCCAAAAGGGATCGTCCCGGTCATGCTCTCCAGTATAGAGAGCTGGGGGAGGGTCGCCAATTTCGCCGAGGATATTCTGAAGCGAAAGAAGGCGGACCTCCCCTAAGGTAAGTAGATAATTTAAATTTAATTTAATTCAATTTAATTTTAAGAAAGAAGAGTGCCCCGATGGCAATCACCCTGGTCCCCTCCCCGAAGTAATGACTAGCCACGGTTGCCGGGGCGAGGTTTAGAGCCAGGGGGAGGAGGTCTCCTCGATGCACTCCCGCCGACTCTGGTCTACAGTTTTGACTGCGGTGCGGAGTCGGCGAGCATGCATCAAGGGGGTGAGGTTTTAGTGGGTAGGCCGGCGCCTTCCATGCCGGCGAGTCCCACACACCAGGGAGCCGGCCCCCTGACGGTCTGTGAAAGATTTCATCCCTCCTCTAGCAAAAAAAAATTGTATTATTATATATTATTATATATGTTAATAGTTCGCTTCTATTATGCCGCGGAACCAAAACAAACACTTGCTTAGGGCTTAATTAGCTCGCGAACTAAACAGGGACGACGAACGACCCGTGAGCAAAACTGTAAGGCAGTGTGTCTGCGTCGACCAAACGGTGCGGGTCGAATAGCAGAGAGTTTGCGCTTTTGCGAAAGTACTAATTGTAATTTTTGCGTTATGTTATTTCAATGTATTAAATAAAACTATGTCTATATTTTTAAATTAAGTCTCTCTCTCATTTTGTACTTTCGCTCACTAAAAAGACTTCCTGACGAAAATCCATCTAACATCTCAGAAGTGGGATTCAAAGCAAAAGCGTGAAAAAACAAGTACTCAAACAAGGAGAGTGTATCAAAATGGCGGAAGGAGGCAATCACGAAGACTTGCGCAACGCTCAAGATTTCGGGGATGCCACGTTTGACAGATTTCATCAGCAACTATCAGGATTACCAAATCATTGGCGATCCACTCAGTGCTTCCAAGACCAGCCGCTACCTGGAGATCCTGCGGACACTAGGCGACGCAGTGCAGGAAGAGGTAGACCACCAATTCCAGGTACAGTACCACGCGAACCGACTCCTACAATTGGCGGTAATGCGGGTCGAAGAACGGAAAGCGATATGAGTATCGATACAAGCATGCCGCTAAGGATGCAAAATAGTATTTTTACCGGCAATAATGCTCAATCAAGAGAACAGCAGTCTCGCTCGCTTGAAGCGGCCATTTTCGCGATGATCGAGGAAAGTCGCAGACGCGACACTCTCGTGGAAACATTAATTCGGCAACTCAACATTTCTAAGAATGACCAACCTCGAGAGCCGGCAATGAATTTCCAAGTAATGCCCGATCTGATGAGAAACATTCCAAGTTTCACAGGTAACGAGTCATCCGTTTACGCAAAGGATGGATAGATAATCTTGAGAGTATGACGCTGCTATATTACTGGCCGGACCACGTAGCGTTGGAGACAGCCCGCATGAATTTAAGTATCGGAGCATCGGAATGGTATCGAACGAGGAGAGCGGAACTAAGTACCTGGGCGTTATTTCGTCAAGCTTTTCGCGCAACGTATATTCGTAGCGACAGTGCTACAACACGATAGAAGAGAATGGCCGAGCGAACTCAAGGTCGAACGGAACCTTTACAGCAGTACGTACACAGCAAGGAAAAGCTATGTAAGGAATTACAACTTAATTTTACTAATATTAAGAAGCAAGTATTGGTTGGACTTTGGTCCAAGGATTTATTTAATGCTATGTCGGCACGCACACATCATTCGATAAACGAATTATTGCACGACATGTTAAAAGATGAGCATATGACTCATCAACGAATAGATAGAGCGCGTTCTACGCCGGTTATCGTAAACACTTCGCAAGCTAGCGCTTCTAATTTCAAATCCTCGCAGGCAGCTAATCGCGTAGCACCAGGCGAATCAACAATAAACAAACCTTTCCAAGGACAATTAAAAGGAGCAACTAACGCGCGTTCAGAAATTCGCTGCTATAATTGCCAAAACTTTGGCCATTACTCGAAGAACTGCCCAATGCCAAAGCAGGACCCATTTTGCACTTTATGCAAGAAGAGTGGTCATACTCAACGGCAATGCCCTAACCACCAACCAACAATGAAAATGGTATCCCGATATAACACCTCGTCGATAGAAAAGTATCTCAAGGACGTCACCATTAATAATGTAGTGCTCGCGGCGTTTATAGATACGGGAAGCTCTGACTGCACGATTAAAACTAGTGCCGCTCTAAACAGTCAGTTTGCGATAGAGTACCAATCCAACGAATTGCGAGCCTTCGGGCCAGAGAGCTTCGTAGTTAAAGCGCCTGGTTTCGTTAATGCTTCTATTCGAGTAGACGAAGCAGTGGTAGAAAATGTGTTGATAAGAGTTGTTGCTGACGAGGTTCAAGCAACCGACGTGATCATCGGGCGATCCTTTACAGATGCCGATAATGTAAATTACGTTAAAGAAGGACGTCCTCTCACCTTCGCAAACACGGCTGAAATGTCAGGGGAAGACGTAAATGATTATGATCGCTCGCATATCGCAGTTCAAGGGAACACATTGATCCCACCTATATCAATTAACTGTATCGAAGTAATTGAAAATAAAGAGAAGTTAACCGTGCCACTTTTTAATCCCGATTCCGAACCATTAATATTGAAAAACGGCGATATATTGGAACGAGGGTCAATCAATCATCGCCCAGTAACAACACAACGAGTTTTTCACGCATCTATTACAGCCAACCATGATCATCGAAGATCTACTACAGATTCTCAACAATTTTCGAGATTGTATAGCGTTAAGTATAAGCGAAATTGGATGTGTGAAAAATGCGGAATTTGAAATTGCGGAAAAACCGGACGCGGCGCCGGTAAATTGTAAGCCTTATCGTGCAAGTAAGGCGGAATGAGATTCGATGCGGCGCATTGTTTCCGAGGGGCGCGCCGCAGGTATCGTGCGAGATACTACGTCGCCCTACGCGAGCCCGGTGCAACTTGTTAAAAAGAAAAGCGGTGAGGATCGAATAGTTATAGACTATCGTAAATTAAATGCGCAAACTGTCAAAGTCCCTTTCCCCTTGCAGGATATCGACGATCATTTATTAGAAATCGGAGATAAAAATCTTTTCATTACCCTTGATCTTATGCATGGCTATTTACAAATTCCGGTTGCCGAAACTTCAAAGCACAAAACAGCGTTCATAACTCCGAATGAGACGGTAGAATGTAATAAGCTCATATTCGGATTAATAAATGCCCCTGCATGTTTTTCGCGTGTTATGCACAAACATCTCGGACCTCTACGTAAACATGCAGTTTTATTTTATTTAGATGATATTTTTATACCCGGAAAAAGTTGGGAGGACTTGCGCCCTAGGCTAATCTTAGTACTGGAAGCCTTGCAAAACGCGGGGTTAACTTTAAAACTCGCCAAATGTCAATTTCTTATGAATAAAGTTGCCTATTTAGGATTTGAGATTTCAAGCCGCGGCATTGAGCCGTTCGCAGAAGGTTCTCGCAATACTAAGATTTCCCCCACCAACTAATCAACACGAAGTCCGTCGTTTTCTAAGATTAAGTGGGTTTTTTCGTCGATTCGTACCGAACTACGCGAGTATTGCTGAACCGTTGCACTCCCTGTTGCGCGAAGATAGCCCTTTTAAATGGACGCAAGAAGTGCAAACGGTATTCGCAAAATTAAAGTCTGCGTTAACTTCCAACCCGGTGCTACAGCCGTTTGATCCGAAGAGATATGCGAAGCTACATACCGTGTAACATGATTGTCACCTATTTTAAGCCCGATTGTTATGGGGAATTTTGCGGTAACGAGAGGGGGATATTTCAATAAATAAATAGACAAGTGTTCTATAATAACACATTAACAACACTTTATTAACTAATTAAGTTGGGCACCAGCTGTATTTTATTTATACAGCGCTATACAATTTATACCAACTACTGCGAAATTACAAAAGAAAACTACTAGCTCATTCGAGAGAGCACAATAGGGACGCGAGTTCCCGGAATCCGCGAGCGCGACGCGACGATGCTCGACGGTGAGAACGCAAAACTAAACGCAAGATTACCCTAGATGATGATGCCCTGGGCCGGTGGTCCTCCGCTTCGGCTTCCGATGATCCCAGTCCGAGCTGCCTTCACACGCGAGATGCGGATGGCACAAAAATGATTGCGTCGCGAGACAAAGAAAGTATTCAAAACGCGTCTATACGAGTTGGCGTCGTGCGCCTAAGAGAGTTTCCGAAATTACGACTGTACTAGTTGGCGTCGCACGATGAAGAGCTTTTCCGAAAAATGCGACCGTACTGGTCGGTGTCGTATGACGAAGAGATCGATCGACGCGATCGATTCTTTGATGAGCCGCGCGAGGTGGCGCGCGCATGCGTGTTCGCCGAGCGCTTGCTTGCGACGAACCGCTTTGCGTCTACTGCGCATTTTCGCACGCATGCCGCTTCAAGTTTTCTGCATCGTGATGCGGTGCGCGCTTGTTCAGCTGGAAGTCGAAGTGTCGTTTTCGAGTCCGGCTTCGCGAGTGTCTCCACAGTGGTTTCCTTCGGTGCTGATGCTGCGAGGGTGGTGCTTGGGCGCACCAAGGCACTCAGCGTTGCTGCGTGAGCTGCCAGAGACGACGATGAGCGGTTCGAGGTTATGTACCTCACCGCTCTTTCTTCAACTCCAAGAGTGTGCAGTTCTTCGTGTCTTCGAGGACGTCGGTCTTCACATGTCTAAGGTGAGTGCTTACTCGTGAGCTTCCCCTTTTTATTATTAGTTGTTTTGTCCTGCATGTCTTTCTAACCTGCATGCTGTACTAACCCTTAGTGAGAGTGCATGCTGGGGAGCTGAGCTCTTCAAGCTCTCACCTGGTGTCCATTTCTTTTTCTAATCTCCTCTGCTCCATCCTAGGTTTGCATGCTGGATCAGACGAGTCATCGGGTGTGTCTTCCAGATGCTGCTTTCCAGCTTACAGCTTGTGCGAGGGCTGCATCTTTGTCAGGTAAGTGAGGAGCTGTACGCTCCTGTTTATTTTTAGTGTTGTCTGGTTTTGCATGCTCTTCTTAGACTAATCTGTATGTTTCATACATTTGCATGCGCTTATTAACAACCAGGAGAGTGTCTATAAGCAGTGCTTCGACACCCTCACCTTTGCTCGACACTTATACTAATTCTTCTTTGCCTTTCCTCAGGTTTGGATGACTTCGAGGATGTCCCTCCAAGGTACTGCGAGCCAAGCAAATGGTCCTGAGGATTTCAGCTGTGTACGAGCAGACAAATAGGTAAGTTTTATTCCAATCATAACTATTATTTAAATGCATTCTAATTCTTCTTTTTCTTTCAGATGTCATCGTTGGTTGTTCGGTCTCTCCTTTCTTCGAGTAGGGACGTGTGGTTATTAGAGGGTTGTCTGGGCTGCTTAGGGCCCTCTTCGCCTAAGCTTCAGCCCTAATTTTTCTACATTTTCCTAAGCTGCGCCGAGCATCGGCTTTTTAGGCAGCTCGCGACAACGAATTATTTAAAATATTGTAAACGTGCTAAGTGCACGGTTACAACCGATGCAAGTGCGCGTGGATTAGGAGGTCTTTTGTTTACGCGGTCAGTCGACGTACATCTACCGTTGAGTGTAATTATCACTCTAGCAAATTGAAACTTCTCGCTATTGTGTGGTGTGCAACGCGTTTAAGGCCAATATTAATAAATATATCATTTAAAATTGTCACAGACTGTCAAGCCTTAGTGTTTTTAAATACACACCGAACTAAGAATGCGCAAGTAGTACGTTGGCACTACTCTTTAAGCGAGTACGATTATGAAATCAAACATCGCGCAGGGAAGAAATTAACCCACGTCGATGCTGT
The DNA here is from genome assembly GCA_035582935.1 of Ormyrus thymus. NCBI lineage: Eukaryota > Metazoa > Arthropoda > Insecta > Hymenoptera > Ormyridae > Ormyrus > Ormyrus thymus. The sequence continues at coordinate 9,014 of JAWWEM010013790.1, read as the reverse complement.
AAGTTGAGCACCGATCGCAGAAACTAAGGACGAGGCACGCGATGCCTTAGGAGTATTCTCAATTGTCACTGAAGAGAGGGAGATAATTGCTTTTCAGTTTCGCGATGACGGTATCGAACGAAAGCGAAATATCTAGAAACTAAGGACGAGGCACGCGATGCCTTAGGAGTATTTTCAATTGTCACTGAAGAGAGGGAGATAATTGCTTTTCAGTTTCGCGATGACGGTATCGAACGAAAGCGAAATATCTTAAATAAAACCGGGAAGGAACGTACGCGAGTGGAGAAGGACGAAGTAAAAGAATACACGCTAAAGGACGGAATTTTATTCCTGAGACTCTCGAAAACGTGGTGGTTCTTTCCTCGCATACTCGCTGGCCCCGTGCTTGCCTGCACTGCTGTTACGAAGCTGAAAACTGGGATCGCGGAGAATCTAACGCAAGAATAAGCAACACGTGATTAAGTCACCAAACGTGGTTTATTGACGGAAAATGAACAAAAAATTAAAGAAACCAAAATCGATTAATCACGTGAATCGTGAAGCAGTAGGTGCGAGGCGGCCAGGCGAGCGGTACGGTGCGAGAACGATAGAGAGAGAGAGAAAGCAAATTGAAACGTCGCCCAGAGCGGGCACTGACAATTTGGCTGCGACGACCCTGCGAATCCCGCAGACCCTTAGACCGCTCGACGTGCCGGGATGGGCTTGTGCTCCACGCATGTCTGGACCACGATGCACACGAAAAATCCAAATGAACCGCCAAAGCTCCACTCCGAGTACGGGACTCCGCCGTGTCACCGATACCTTGCGACGTCCAGGTGGAAGAGAGTGGTAACACTGCTACTGCGGGACTGGAGAGCACCGGCGGTCTTCAAACACTCACTCTCGCGCTTGCCGGGAACGAATTCATTCGGGTGATAAAATTCAGTTGTTTCGATCTGCTTTCGGAAAGCTATTATATTTCGCCTCCGCGCAGCCTCGTCTCGTAAAATGTTAACTTGTCTTGGGACAAGCGCGGAGGAGCCTAGCGAGGCTGTAAATTAGTGGCAATTGTGAAAGCGTGCGTTTTCGGCGTTATAGCCGCCCCTTAGATTTTGTGTGTTTGTATATTTTCCAAATATAAGCCTCTCTTTGATTTTACGCTTGGCTTTTCTTGCTTTGGCCGCTTCCCTCTTCTGTCAGCTTGCAGCCGAGCACGAGACAACGACAAGGTAAGAACTACATAAGCGAGTATTGAGGAGCCGCGAGTAGAAGATCAACCTTATAAATTAGGTAGTAAAAATGCTAAATTATATTTTAAACAAATAATTCATTAAATCAGATCGATATGTAGTAAAAACAAGAAACAGATTTTGCAATATGAAAGAAAGGATTTCTTTAATTTTCCTCTCTCATTCATCGGAGCTTTCCTTGATTTGAATAAATATCTCGTATGTTACAAGAAATATTAATCAGATTTAACTCATTATTTATTTATAAAGCAATACAATAATACAAAAATCATTAGTTAATTGGACTGCATATTTCATTGCGTCAAGTAACGTGTTGCTTCAAGAAACTAACCGCGTATTATAATATAGAATACTATTTCATTCCTCCAACTAAATGTCGGCAAGAAGAATATAATTTTAAATTATATGAATTGTGTGTGTGTGTGTGTGTGTGTGTGTGTGTGTGTGTGTGTGCGCGCGCGCGCGCGCGCGCACTTCCATGCGTGAATTGGCCTGCGTTAGTGTGAGGAGTTAGGTGTTATATTCTAAATTTCTTTTTTTTAATCTTATTTAACGTCACTCTGTTTATGCTGCCAAGGTTTAAGAGCGGTGGTGCTTGTTTCGATCGATAGAGACTAGGGCCATTGAGTTCGCAGTACGAATTAATTCCCTTCGCTCTTACCGACCGAGCCATGGAAGACTACTTCGAGGCTTACGAGCGAGGCCCGCAATAGCCAGCCTTATTAGTACTCATGTATTCAGCGCAACCGTTGTACTTAATAAAGTGACAACAGATCAGGTGCATTGCGATCCTCCAGTACGATCAGCGGGTATGAGCTCCACCCCCGTCCTCAATCCGGCTCACATTTCTTTAAAAATGCCTCCGAAATTTCGGACTGGCGGTGATTCAAACTCATGCCCTAAGCGATTTTTGCCATGGGAGGCAAGAATCTTACCGCATAAGCGAAAGACCGCTGATTCTAAACTTTTTGCAGTCTGTATTTTTAGAATTTAATGACAAACCGCACCGGTTCTAACCGGACTGTCACAGAAACTAATATAAGATATGACTTCTACTAAAATAAAAATCATACCAATCCATTGCTGCTTCAATTCCTTTGTTTCCTGTTTCAATTAACGCTTTGTCCCTGAAAATTTTTTTTAAAATTCAATATATGTATAGATATATATATATATATATATATAAATGTAAAAATATGTAAATTATACAGATAAATTCCAAAATAACTTGATACTTATGCTGACGGGCGCGTAACTGCACCTCAAATTAATTTACAAGATATGTCAAAAGTTCCTGAACGGCTGAAGAATTTCAAAAATACGTATCACAGGGAAAAAGTATCCAGACAAAATTGCAGGTTTTTTATCGGTAAATCCCACGGTGATCTTAAATTTGATCTTAAACAAGTTTGAAGGTCATTTATAGGTCCAGTCCATTTTTTCAAACGGGACCCCATACTTTTGTCGTTATAAATGAAAAAAGCTGAAAATTTCACGATTGAATATGACCTGGATCAACTAGTAGATACAACCTTGACAATGACCTTCAAGGTTAGTTCAAGGTTAAATCCATTTTATCAAATCCCCCCACTTTCGACGTCAGTTAAGGCAAGACATTACTTTTCAGCTACTCAAAGCAATACTTAGTACGCTACAATTATATTTGACCTTAGCATATCCTTCAAGGTCATATCCACCAGTTAGTCATGGTCATATTCTATCGTAAAATTTTCCGCTATTTAAATTTCCGTCGTCAAAAAAGTGACTTTAAAGGTCATTGTCAAGATCTAATTCAAGATCATTATCGGAATTCCCAGGAAAAATCTTATTTAATCATCTCGGAACTTTTAACATACGTTGTATACAAGGGGACTTACGCGGTCGGTGGAATCGTCATTCGGAGGGGAAAATATGTTTCTTTAACAATTTAACCGACTATCTACGTTCACAAACGGGCGGGAGAGGTATTTTTTAAATTACTCGTATTTAAATTTGGAAGACCTGTCCAGGCCGAAATTTGAAATAAATAATTGTAACGGTTAAGTAATAATGGTTGTGTTTGGCGTGCGTGATAGAATTTCAGTCGGTTTTCCAAGATTCGGAAGGAAGGTAGATCCAGGTTTTGCAAAATAAGAGAAAACGAATTCAATGTTAACAATACTTATATTCTAGATAACACAAAAAAAGGAATAAAAAGAAACATAGAAATACCACTAAATAAAATACGTGCGTCGTGCACCGGCTGTCTCGACTTACAATGCAATAAAGTTAGCGCATGCTTCGCATTGATCGATTTCCTTATTGCTAACTATTATAATTGTTATCTTTTCGAAGTATTAATAATTATTTTATACTGCGAGCGCCGAAAAATCATATCAAAGTCGTGATTTTGAGGTTAAAGTGGTATAAAGTAATATTAACAATATTTTGTTAACGCACTTTACGCGTGATGTGGGGAAAAAGTGTATTTACAGTGAGCAACTTCTCGCAATGTGTGATGCCGCCCTCGCTTCGCTTGGGCGTCGACTTCACACAGTGCGTACATTGCTCACTGTACTCCCTAGGTGCATAATGTACTATTAATGCGTTTTTAGCTAAACGCTTTCTCGTGTTCTGCTCTTTCGCAGCGCTTCAACAAAATACAATCAATTGAGAATTTGATATTATTCACTAAAATTCTTATACATCTAAAAATCAAATTATGAATACAAGAATCATAATAAATCAAACTTACATTTAGTTATGCATTTTAAACTAAACAGCTGATTAAGTAATAAAGTAAGTTCGAAATTATATTTAATAATAAAAAGAAAATTCGTACACTTCCGAATAAACAATGCCAGCAAAGTTTTAAAAATCTTTAAAACATTTTATGTGATATTAATGTTGCTAAATTAAAAGAAGCCTTTATTTATAACGCACTAAAAATATCACAATTTACTTTTGTTTACAGATTAATTATTCCAGCTCACTTAAAAAATTGTACTTAAAGAATATCAATTTCGATAGTTTTAAAAAAGAAATACCCGATAGCTTAGAAAAGAATAACAGAAATATCAATGAAACATAAATAAAATTACTGCTCTCAAGAACCATTCGTTTTCTTTACGGCGCGGCTCAAAATTTTTCAACGGTCATTAAAGAATTTCACTGGACCTTTTTGAGCGAAAAAATGAGAATCGGCAGAGAAATCTTATTTGCCAAAACGTGCTTTTTCACATGGAAAAATTGCAATTTAATATCTCGACGTCGTTTTTACCGCTAAAATGCAAACTTCGTTATTACAAATCGGATATTTAAAGTAGCATTTCCTTTAGCAAAAAAAGTAGCTCTTTAATGAAAATTATTCAGCAGAGTTTGTGTATGCAATACATTACATTTTTTTAAAAATGTTTTTATGTTTTTATGTAACAATGTTAGAAATAAATTTGAATAATCAAGAACTTTTTGGGGCTATTCAAAGTAAATTGGACAAGTGTCAAATTTTTGACTAACAGCTCAGCATAAAAAAATTCTTTTCATTCACATGGTCCAAACTACATTAAATAAATTTGGAGTCTGGTGTTTATAACTAACCCTTATAAAATAAAAATTTTTACGGACGAAGAATAAGCTTTTGAATATTAAGCACATTTATTCAAAACATAAGTTGTCTTATGTCGAGATTCATCTTGAGACCAAATTTCCCACTAACCAAATTCTTTTCCTACATACCAGGAAAAGAAATCATACATACTACACACGTTTTTACATTTATTGAAGCCATTTTTAGAAGTCAATAAACAGAAACACCATGTAATTAGTCCCCTTTTAAACATAATGACAAATAAAAATAAATACATTTTAAACGTATCAATTTACTGAATTTACATTACCCCATTTTTCCTATCGATCTCTAAGGTAGCGAGAGTGATGGCATACCCTCAAAATGAATCTGAATCCCCTTATTTTATGACAGAAATTAAAAAATGCAGAAAAAACAGAAATCTTGCACTCGACTGGATGCAACTTTTCCCAGCATAATCATTAGCCAACCAAACTACGCAGTGAACATGTTTTATCGATTTCGGAGGTAACGAGAGCAACCGCGTGCCATCAGAACGAATCTGCATCATATTATTTTATAGCCAACTTGATAAATAGTGAAATAGTTAATAAATAGGAGTCACGTAAACCAGGCACATCAGCAGATACTAAGGTAAATTATTTTGCTTCCTAATATGTTTTGAGCTTTTCAATTCGTTACTGTTATTATAAATTATAGGTTTAGCTTGGACTCGGAATAACTGTGGGAAGAATCGTGTGGGATATAGCTAGAAATAGAGAAAAACGATGGATATCTAAATGATATGGTTTGCGCTCTGTGGAGCAAACGATCTAGACATATATAGATTTGAAAAAAGTCAATAACAGTATTCCAGCTCGTTCTCCAGTGAGAATTTCTTCTCCACAAAAACTAAACTTATATCTAGATAAATGATTCTAAAATCATTATCTGTATAAATGCGAGAAACAGACCTATTATTAACCCCTTTGAGTTTCATAATAAAATTTCATTTATACCACTCTAACGTCAAAATTACGACTTTGAAATGATTTTTCGGCGTCGTGGTGAACACCATTCCGCTGTTCGTTTGCTTTTATCCCCACCCCCCTGATTTTGCGTAAATTGCGGAAAAGGTGGGAAATTGAGGAAAACTGGATTCATGAATACATCCAGGAGTATTCTCAAATCCTTGAACCCTAAGTCAAATCCTCAACCTTAAACACTCAACCTTTAAACTTTAAATCCTTATACTATCAACCCTTGAATGCTCAACCCTAAATCTTCAAGTCTTAAACCATTAACCTTCCACCCTGAACCCTTAGTTCTTAAATCTTAAACTCTAAAACCCTCAACTTAGATCGAAGAAATTGCACTTAGGATTGAGGAATGAAGGTTGAGATTAAGAGCGTTCAGGGTTTAAGAGTTCAGTCATTAAAGTTGAGGGTTTACGAGTTCAAGGCTTAAGGGTTTAGGGTTGAGGGTTGAAGGCTTCATGGTATAAGGTGAAGAGTTTAGCCTATCGAAAAAAAAAAACATAAGATATTTTCATCTAAAAAGAACAGCCAAGTTTTTCAAGTGTTATTAGACAATGAAGAAATTTAGGTGTTTTTTACACGTGAAAAATAAAAACAGAAAAATAAAACGTAGAATAAAAATAAAAATATAAATATAAAATGTTTCCTATTTTTTGCATTTCCCTTCATAGATGGAAAATCATCTAATTTAAGGGTAGGGTACAGTCACAAAAAAATTCTGTATTTAATAATATATATTTACAAAAATGTAACTATGTTTCAGTTACATAAAAGTAGAGAAAGAAAAAAATTTCAGCCTATTTCCATCAAATTTGAAAGAGTTTTACCTTAAAAAGTAATAAAAAAAGATACTTATTCGAAATATTTCTTACGGGGCAAAGTTTCAGATATCACTAAAAACTATACTTTATTAATACGTAGTGCCAAGACCTGCAACTTTACACAGCCTTTTGTTCGTATACTCAAAAATGTAAATTAAAGACCTTTTTGAATTAGCGAAACATTAAAAAACAAACAAAATGCTCTATTTTTAACAATATTATTTTCAATAAAAAACTGAAGAATTATTTGAAAGACAAAACTCGGTGTAACTTTTTGACTGCTGATATTTTTTTTAATTTGATGCTCGTATCAAGACTAAGAGATTCATTTTCAGCTAATTTCTGGTTTGACTATTTCCATGGCACTTGAAGATTAAAAAAATGTATCTCATTCTTCACATTCGTCTTGATTTCTTTTCTGTCTTTGAGTACAATATAATGAGTAAAATTTGTGTGCTCGTTGATGCCATGTACTATTATTAAAAGATACACTGGTATATAAAATTTTAGTCATGATATTATAAGAGAAATTGTCTCGCCGAAGAGAGTTAACCGGCAAGCTAGAAAGCCCGGCAGCACTCATCCACGGCGCGAAACGTGTGAGAGCGAGAGAGCGTATGTGAGTGTGCATGGGTGTGTCGCGCGAGCGGAAGAAGCGAGAGAGTCGCGCACCGAACGAGACCACACCAGCTACAACGGCAACAGCGACGTCAGCTACATTATTTTCCAGAGGCGTGAAGCCGAGTAGTGTGGCGGTCAAGCGTCTGCGACACCGTCCCGTCGGTAAGAGCGTGGAGCGCGGTAAAAAGAAAGAGCGACCTGACCCCCCGCTGCAACTTGGTGCACCGCAAAGAGCTGTCGAAGATTCAAATCGACCGCCAAGGCTCCGCTCCGAGTACGAGACTCCGCAGTGCCACCGCTACCCTGCGACTCCAAGGGAGAAGATCCGGCAACACTGCGGCAGCGAGACTAGAGAGCACCGACGACGTTTCGAACTCACTCTCTCGCTTGCCGGGACACTCGCTGGACTCGCGGATAAGCTTCGTTTTACGGCTTACAGATTACTCCGTTAAATTACGGTACGGGCGAGATGCCATGAGTCCGCTGTTTCCTAAATAATGTCCTTTTGTTTATCGGTTATTTTATTAATTATTTGTCGGAGTGATTGTGTGTGTGCGAGGGATGAATGTTGCTGAGTCCTGGTGGAGAGTTGCCGGCCGATCACCCGCGCTTCCGCGAAGCCTCGTCTCGGGACGAATTGCGTCGACCCCGCGAACCGTAGCTAGCCGCAAAATTTGTTTTAAATGTTATCTTGTCTCGAGACAAGCGCGGAGAAGCGCCGCGATACTATAGTAACTGCGCTCTGCCATAGCCGCAATGGCTTGTAAATCGGTGATTGTTTATTTTATTAAAATTAAGTTCTTTTTATTGTAAACGGCTTTGTTGTGCTTTGCATGCTCCTCGCCTTTTCCGCTTTCAGCTGCCAGTTTCGAGACGACGCAGGGTAGTACGAGGCTTGATCTTGAATGGCTTGCGACGCGACCAGTCTACGTCACAGCGACGGTAAGAAGCTCGAAGGAGTACCCGTGTTCCGAGGTAATATTCGCGAGATAAAACATCATTCTGAGGTGATTGGGTCAAACGGACCATGGATTCGGACCAGCGACCCCAAAAACATATGTATATACTGTCAAAATATGGTTGCCATTAATTTTGTAAATTTGACCTTGAACAAATTTACAAAAAACTTGCATATATTTGTTTATAGAATTGAATTTTTTTTATTTTAAGGATTACTGGTGTTAATTATAATATATTTTAATATTATATAGGCACTAGAGGCAATTTAGAGGTTCAGAAATGGAATTTGACTGAAACGAGAAGCCAAATTCATGATCAGTCGAGAACCTGGACGAAGAGGACATAATTCAGGATTAAGCCCTGTGACTGTACATATCATCTCTGTATGTGTCATCGACGAATCTCTGTGAGTTTTAGGTGAATCTATGACCCAAATGTCATGTGTTCTCCTTGTAAGACTAAATATATAAGTAAAATAATTATAATGATAATAATAAAATAAGTTTATAGAGAAAATTATATATTCGTTATAAACAAAAATCGCATAAACAAAAATCACTTCAGGAGTATTTCTATAAACTTTTTAGTTGCATCATATGGTAGTCAATTTTACTATTTAATAACCAACTTTTTATTTTTCCTCTTGTAGTAGCTTTGAATATATTTAGAGTTTTTAATTGGTTAGGCATTAAGTTAAAGTTCTTTATGGCCGTATAATATTAAGCTATTAATTGAATTGCCTAGAATTTACTATTGCCTAATATTAAAAATAAATTATGCTTTAGAAATGTTGAATGAGATA
>JAWWEM010013769.1:0-23689 GCA_035582935.1 Ormyrus thymus | reverse complement strand
GTAATAGAATTTCTCTTAATTATGTGGCCGATTGTTGCAACGGCTATTTAAACCTGAGGGTCCTTGGCCTCTACAAGTAGGCAAAACATGTGCTATAAAAGTTGACTTTTTTTTTTAATTAATATTGTTTATGCAGTTTATAATAATAAAAATGATGTAAAACTTCATTGAGCTCAGCTTATTTATCTCAATTGTCAAGTCCTAATGACTATACAAAAAAAAGTTATTTACAGGTTTTTTTTCATATCTTTCTACATTTACGTCTTTGCTTGTTTACCCTTCTGCGTTTAGTTTTTTAAATGAGAACAAACGACAGATTTCCATGACATTCTTTGTAATCTTTGTTTTCAAAAAAATTTTAATTTACAATTATTGTGGTACTTCTGTAAAGAATCGAAATAAAAAAAAAACATACTTAAACTAACATTACTATGTACATTACTATGTGTTCAATAAACTTCTTTTTTCTACAATTCGACAAAATCTTTATTGAATTTGGAATACTACTATAATAATTACTAATATACACTGAAAAAAAATGTCCTTTGTACCTTATTAAGAGAGTCAAAGTTTTCTGTACACTTTACAATTATTAAAATAAACTTAGAGGATGATTGATTGCTCAGAAAATTTTTCCGTCACTCATTCAGGGATCTTGAGTCCTGTTTATGGTCAAACTAAAATCTTTTATGTAAACCGGACACAATTATTGTAGAAAAAAATATATCGTAAGTTTTCATAAAGCATATCATTAGTTTGAAATTAATCCGCATGAAAATAGATGAGATCTCATATGAGAATTTCAAATATTATATCCCGTATGAGACATGAGATCTCATATGAGATTCCATATGAGATCTGATGTCTGAAATTCTCACATGAGATCTCATATGAAATTTTCATGCGGGAAGCAACATGATTATACATCGGCCGCATGTTTTGTGGTCAAACCGGCTAATAAGATAATAATCGATCAATATGTCTACCTCTTTTAAATCTTAAATAATTTGGCATCTGTCTACTATTACGCCAAAAGTTCCCTTAAAAAAGCGCATTGCTAAAAACAAAATATCTTAACGTCCGACAACTTTCTAAAATACCCGTTGGACTGGGAGGCGACCGCACAATTCTCGGAAGAAAAAGATTCGGCCCAGATGTGGGTACGCTCGTGAAAACTCCCCGGGACTTTTGAAAATCGGCGGCGCCGGAGTAGCGCGTGCAGGCAGGTATCGATATATAAGCTAAACGGAAAAAATACGCCGGCTCCGAAGCCTGGACTACAGTCGCACTGTTGCTTTGGCCGTGAAAGCCGCTCTTCTACGAGCGAGTCAGCTGCAGGCACAACGAGATTTGGCCTTGTTTCATATTTACCACTTAGCTTTTTGCATCAATTTTCTCGCTGTATAAACTTTTTATTTTTAAAAAAAAAAACAGAATAGTTTGAAATTATGTTGTTGAAATCAATTGTTATTTCATGAATCTCAGGTGATATTGGGACGATAAGCTAATGAATTGGCAGACTAAAAATTACAATTACAGATTAAGGAGGTTCAAGCCTTTCATGCAGGAAGCGAGGAAAGCGGGGTCCCTCTCACCCCGCGAGCGGCGCCCCGTTCACCGCGCGCCCCCTCCACAGCCGACGAACTCGACATTTTGTTTACGTTGCCCCTTAGTTATTTGTCAAATTCCTGGTAAGCGATTCACAGCCGGGCACATTCTGATTCCTAGATTGTTTTTCTACAAAACTATCGCTGTTTTAACTTAATCTCTACTTTTTTTTATCGTGAATTCTTAACCTCCTTGGTCAAAATGTTTCGCAGCCCATAAGAACGTGTGTATTTCACGTAAAGTTTATTGCTATTTTTCTCAATGGGAACCCTGGTGAAAAATATTATAAAAAATCATACGTCTGATTTATGATATTTTGAAGTTATATTTATCGATTCTACGTTAATTTCTGCATTTTCACGAAAGTGTTGAACCTCCTTAACTTGGTCAATCATCTCTTCCGTGTCGAAATAAAAAAACAAAAATCTCGAGTCGTTGACACTTGGAAAAACAAGTGTAGACAAAGTATACAGTGCAGAGACGACCTTTAAATTTATTATCATTGAGTGCTAGCTATTTTTTTATAAAATATCGAATTTTTCTTCAGACGTGTGATGCAATCTCAAAGATTTATGGTCATCCACCTTTGTAGGAACTCGGGATGAATCATTCGAACCTCGCGTGTCCAAGCTGAAGTGACAGATTTGACAACATTTAGCAGAACGTACCTGATTTAATACACTTACATAAGAATCTCCACTCGGCAAAAAATATTTTTGTAGTTTTTATTTATTTATTTATTTATTTATTTATTTATTTATTTACAATACGGGCACAAAATACCCAATTGCAAAGCCAGACTACCTCTCTGGACAAGAGAATGCGAGGTGAAACCTCCAAAACCGATATTGTTACAATTCTTTTGACATAATAACTGACTATCGTGCAGTACAGAAAAAAAATAAAAACCAAAAAAACCCCTTGATGTTCATAAATTATTTTTACCTGCTGTGAGTTTTAAGAGCCTGGAAAAGCAATGATTCTATATTTCTTCTTTATCCACATCAGAAGCGAAATAGTACATTGTGCAACAAGGGGAGAAAATGAGCTATTTCTAGCGAGGGTGAGGTATTCAGCACGAGTCGGAGTCGAGACAGAGACGAGTGCTGAAAATACCTCACCCGAGCTTTTCACCCCGTGTTACACACCGCGTTTTTGTCAACGAGGGCATGGGAGGCCATCACATTTCGTGTTAGAAAGTTGGATAGATGATCGTGCATTTCAAATCGTGCACAGAAATAATAAAAAATAGTTTAAAATAAAAAAAAATAAAAAATAAATAAAAAAAAAATTTTTTTTGCAAAATTTTCAAAATTAAAAAAGTGACTTTTTTGTCCGGTAAGCCCCACCGGAGGCGGTGTAGCGGAGACAAAAGTCATTTTTTCCTGTTCGGACAAACGATTTTGACAAACGTTTGGAATGCTCTATTTTCTACGCTATTTTCTAGCGTGAAATGGAGGTCATTTCATGCCCGAGTTGGGAAAAATCAATTTCTCTACAGTTCAAAATCTTACTCCGTAGATTTGGCATTCGTATAAATAAACAATAAATACCTTTGATAGGTAAAGCGAGTGCGGCGGCTTTGCGCGAGTGACGACTGCGCGCGTTGGTACAACGCAGGCAGAAAGCAACTGTGGCGCTTTTCCCGAACGATCCTGCCTATATTCGCCTACAGGCTCGCGTGGTTTTGGCTTGCCGCTTCAAAGCGACTCGAGATTTTCATCACTTTCAAATATCATTCGCCTCGCGGCGTTGATTCGTTAAAGTCGTTTGAACAAAATCTGAATTGAGGTAATACTTTATTAATACTAATTTATAATATATTGTACATTACAATTTTTTGTACAGACGGGCATCGAGCGCGGCAATTGCACTGGACGAAGGACAAAGTTGCTTTACTCCTCATAAGCCGGATTTGCTTTGAAACTTGTACCCAAATTGTTTCCCGATCTCTCTTCAAGCCATAAAATCGGTTTCGGACAGCGAGTGTCTAGAAAAAAGCGAGAGAGAGAGCCAATTATTATCGAAGCTCGAAAGCAGTGGCAAAACATTGTTCCCAAAGCTTGGCGTACGTTTCTTTGTAATGGAATTTCTCGGCCGTCAAGGCGAGCTTGCGAATGTGTCGGATCGTCGTCGCGGCGGCTATTTGCACCTCGGGATCTTCGGAGCCGATTAATCGAAGCACGTGCTGAAAACAAAAGAACGGTCGTTTAACTTTTTAACGATCGACAACGATGTATTGCAGCTCGTCGGACCTTGATGACTCCGCAGGTGTGCATAGTGATGCAGTTCGAGGGCTCCTTGCTGAGGTGATAAAAGGCGATGCAGACGCCCTTCAGCACGTTCTTGTCTTTGCTCGTCAGATAATTGATGAGCGGCGCGACCGCGTTCAGCCTGCCGAACTCGTAATTGTTCTGTCCGTACTCGCAGCAGAAGGCGATGGCGAGGGTGAGATTGGCGCGCAGCTCCTCGTCCTCCTGCCGACGGGAACGAGAGTGAGCGCGTCCGGCTTTTGGGGGCGGGGGGAGCTCTCGGAGCTTTCGGATTACCGTGTGAACGAGGCTCGCGAGCTTGGTGACGACGCCGTGGTCGGTGATGATGCCGAGGTTCTCGGCGTCGGTGGCGATCTCGGCGATGGTGGCGCAGACCGCGGCGAGCACCTGATTGTCGTCGCTCTCGAGGAGGCTGACGGCGAGCTCGAGGCCGCCGACGAAGGCGCGCACCATCTCCGGCGCATTCTTGGCGTAGCGGATGCAGGGCACGAGGGCGAAGCAGGCGTTGCGCTTGACCAGGTTGCTGTCGTGCTTGAGCAGCGACCAGACCAGCCGCACGCCGTCGTGCTTGTGGCTCTGGTCGTCGATCTCGTCCATGCAGCTCTCGGTCTGGGCGCACTCGCCGATCACCAGGGGAATGTTGCGCAGCAGCGGCTCGTACGTCGAGCTCAGGAGCTTTATCTGTTGAAGGAGCGAGGGTTGTTTCGATGAGAATACTTTTCGAATCGATATCTACGTGGACGTTAGATCTTGCCTTTTATTGATGTCTTAGCTGACACCCGAGTTCAGTCTGATTTAAAGAACTTGGGGACAAATCGATATTGATTGAAAAATTTTTAGTTGATAAGCCAATGAAATTATAAATTTTGCAAACGAATAAGGCAGCTCATTTATCCCGACAAGCTTCGCAACGAATTTACCAGTTTGGGGATCCCCTCTTGAAGCCTGAGAGCCTCCCGATTGCTCGGATCCCTGCAGCACTCGGCCAGCGCGCCGACGGCGTTCGTGAGTACCTCCTCGTTCTCGTTCTCCCCGAGGAGAGGGACGAGCTTGGCCACCAAGTTGTTCTGGTTGAATCTGCTGACGTTCTTGGGGCTCCTCGCGCACTTCCAGATCGCCCCCGTCACCGCGGCCATGAGCGACTTGTTCTCGTACACCTAGTGCAGACACTTTTATCTGTTTACACTATTGATTCGTCGAATTATTGTGACGCCAAAGCGGGAAAGAGTCAGTCTCGTTATCACTGCACTGAGAGAAAGGAACTTTTGTCACAAATCATTCGTGTACTAACGTTTAATCCATGATCTTTTTTCTGTTAAATAAGCAGTTTTTTATACTAACAGCACCTGCTTCTTACGAGAAAAATGAAAATTAATACAAAATTAAATGAAAAATTAAGAAATAAATTGATTTTATCTTATATTGTTGGTAAATTTTTAAAATTATAAAAAATAGAGGTTAGAAATGCAAATATTGTTAATCGTTCAATTTCCTTTAAATTAGCATAATTATTTTTATACGTAGTATATATTTTACGGATAACGGGGCTGACAGTACTGTAAAATAAAGGATAAATGTGTTTTTAATATAAAAAAATGAATTTTAAACTTTCTGTAAATCCCTCGTGTAACATTTAATCCACAATCATTTGATCCAAAGATTTCTTTCTCTCTGTGTGCAGATTACTTTTGCTCTTTCCACTTACGGAATATAGATACATCAAGTACAATCGCTTATCCATCAAGCTAGTCTAGACTCACTTCCTTACTACTGACGAGGTCGCAAAGGGGATCCAAACCGCCGGCCTCGCGCACCATGTCCCTGGATATCTCGTTGACGGCGCACTTGAAGATGGCCAGGGCGCAGTTCTCCTTCAACTTGAAATCGTCCTTGTTCAGGTGCCTGACGATGTCGTAGATGACGGCCATTCTCTCGTACGCCAGCCTGAAGACTTTCTGAAAGAGCCGTCGGGCTTTCGATTAAAGGTTGTCCCGCAGCTCGGAGGCGAGCTCCGGCGAGTTACCGTGTCGGCGCACTGATGCACGGCCCCCATAGTCGGCACGATCAGGTCGATTATGTCGGACTTGAGGAAGCGGACGATGAGGAACATCGCGCCGTGCTTGCGCAGCTCCTCCTTGATCTTCGGGCTGCTGCTCACCGAGTTCAGGACCTTCGCGCAGCCGATGCCCACCGCCAGGAGCTCCCGCTCGTACGGATCCAGGCTCTCTGGCTTTCGGCGAATCACCGTATTCGGCACGTCCATTACGTCCAGCTTTTAAACATTATTTATTCAATTCTTTCTAACGTAGATTGCTGCATTTGAACAATTAAAAGTTCAGAAATTAATTAGTGAAGCAGCGCTTTCGCGTTAATGATGATTGTTTAATTTGTGTTAAAAATTTTTATCGAAACGAAACTTTATACGCCAAGATCCCAGCGAATATATCTAAAAATGAATTATAAAATGCTCAGGCACAAAGTCTTATCTGCGTACTGCGTTGAGCTTGCTTATCAAGCTCAATCCTCGCCTCCTCCCCAGCTCGCCCATCTCAACGACTCCTTAGCCCAAGGAAAAAGAGGGGGAACTCACGACGAGCGGTATCCCGCCGCGCATCCTGATCTGCTTGCGCGCCTTCTTCACGAGGGCGATGTTCGCCATGGTCTCGACGGTGAGCACCTGGACGTCTCGGGCGGGATGCCTGAGCAGGCGGATCAGCGACGAGACGATGCCGAGGTTGATCAGGTGTCGGCGCATCTCCATCGTCGAGGAGATCTGAAGCAGGACCGCCAGGGAGCCGAGCTGGCACTTTATCTCCCGCGTCTCCAGCAGATTCACCAGCACCTCCAGCGCGCCCATCTCGAAGATCGCCTTCTGGATCACCTGCGGGGTGAACGGACGCGCATCGCTGGTTCGACTTTATTCGGCGAGTTTTCTCGACGTCCCGAATTGCTTTTCTCATCAATCGCGCCTTCCCGGCAAGCGAGAAGGGACGTTCGAGAGAAAAAAGAAAAGAAAAGAACGAGCCGGAATACCTTGCTGTGAAGCTCGTAATCCTTGAGGAGGCAGAGGGCGACGGTGGTGGCGGTCTGGTTGCCGGCCTTCATGTACTTGATGAGCTTCTGCATGTGCCAGTACTCGGAGGGCACCTCGGCGTTGAGCTCCTCGTTGAGCTTGCGGCTCTCGTCCTCGCTCTCCGAGTCCGGCTCGTCGTCCGAGCTGTGCTCCTCCAGCTGCTCGGACACCTCGTAGACCCGGGGCCCGAAGGGCTCGCCCGTCACCGTCGACACCCTGGGCGCTACCATGCTCGTGCTTGACTTCGAGCTGTTTGCGTCGTAAACCACCGGCTCGTCAGTGCTTGGTTCCATTTTAACGCGACTCTCTCTCCCTCTCTCTATTATCGGCCCTATTTCAATGCGATAACGCCAGTTTGCCCGGTGATCGGATTAGCAAAATCTCATTGCCGGTCGGACAGTGTCGGTACGGAGGTTGCGAAACGCGGAGAATCCTCCGGAAATTGAATTTTTTTTTTAATTTTATTTTTGTGGGTACCAGGAGACCGCAGGGCGCACTGATTGATTAACGCAGATATCTCAATGAATTGAATAAATTGTCTGCTTGGTTCAGCGAACTTAATTATTATGTAGCTATGATAGGAAACTTCGTTAGTTAAATAAAATTTTTTTAGCGTAATACTTTGCACTTGTACTACTCAATTGCCGTCGCAGAATATTGACTGACTTCTAAGAACGAGCATTTGTCTGTTATATTTTTAGGTTAATGGTACGGCAAGTTTAGAAATATTCTTACTCGAGATCAGTACCGCGATCGAATGACATGTAGGAAAAGCTTATAAATATACTTACTCGATATTTTGTGCTTTCGGGGGCATACTTGTTTATTTAGAATTAATTTAATAATTATTAAAAGTTGCGAAAACGTGACTGATTGTAAAGTTCTACATGAAAAATAAACGTGAAGTGCAAGGTGTATCGCCAAGCACGAGTTGCTTCGGGTTATATCGACCAAACAGCCACAGCTGAGAGGTTCTACGCGGTATCCAATTTAATTTACACACACTCAAAATATAGACACTGTCAGTCGTAAAACGTAGTAAAACCGTCCAATTAATTGAATATTCATATAGGTGCAAAAAAATCTATAGTATTTTAAGTTTGTAAAAGCGACGTTGAATTAAGGAAAGGGTGAATGTGCGTGCACGCAGGCAGCGTATAAAATAAGAAAAGAAATATTCCGTTGACCATGATTACTTTATTATCACCTTAACGCATTACAATGTTTATTATAATTAGAGTTGCATACAATAACTCTTTCGCACCCTTATATCATTCAGATCGCAAATTATAAAGGGGAATGATGTTCAATAAAAGAGAAATAAGATGTTGCCGCGCGTTTCGTGATAAAGCTCGTCAGATCTTTTTTATTTAATATCCCGTCAAGTTTTCATTCCTTGCCATAAACTTTATATTAACTCGTAAATAATCATAAAAATAATGTTTAGGAACTATCTGTTGACAAGGTGGCACGCTTCGCTCACACTCAGGTACGAATGAATTTTTTTCTTTCTTTAATTCTGAATTAAATCGGAATTTAACTCGAAAACCGTGTCAGATCGTGCGACCAAGTCTGAATTTTAAAACCTTTTTCGATAGCAATATCGTAACTTTAGATGGCACACAAAACGATTGAGTTAGACGATAAGACAATGTAAAAAACTTATCAATTAAAACGTCCCAACACCCAAATTGTTAATCCATTATACTCTTTTTAAAAACTATAAGATTCCTAGTCATCAAATGCATTCAATGAATTATTTCAGCGTTAAAATTATTGAAATGATTTAACAAGAATCTACGTGTTGTTCTTAACCTAAAATTTTGAACAGGAGATTACATCTTTTCTTTAAAACTTTAAAACAGATTTTACCTTTAAAAGAAAATCCTTGTGTGATTCCGAAAAAGAAATATTTATAATACTTCTTCGTCCACGTGATTTCACAAAAAGAAATATTTTTAATACTTCTTTACTTTATAATTCACGCAATCACCTACAGCTTAGAGCTTCTTGTAAACTAATTTAAATTGATTTGCGAATTTCAAAACGGCTTAGATTCCGATTCATTAAATCCATTCTAATAAAAACGAATGAAAGACTGTAACAAGAACCTTTGAGGTAAATAATTGTGCCTAAAATCATTAATACAGAGAAACATCAAAATTTGTTTAATTTAAGAAAGTCTCAATTTACCCCAAATAAAATGACGATGACTTTGTAAATAAAGTTATTCAGAATACATTCTATTTACAAAATCGCTAATTGTGCACATATTTTAAATTAATTAAAATAATTTTCGAAATCTAAAAAATTCCGCTCGACTAATTTAGATTGAAAAGAAAACGTACATTCTAGAATACATTATGGAACATCTATAGAAACTTAAGTTTCTATTAATAAAATCTGTTTACTTCAAAAGAAGTATTTACAACTACACACAGAAACGTTCATGAAATATCAATGGATTTGTGGAAAAAAATAGTTGATACTTATAATATTTTAATAAATGAATCTAATTCAAATTTATATTATTTAAATTTTTCTTTAAATATAATGCTGCAAATTTGATTATTTTTATATTTTGTTTTTTATTCTTGAAAAATTAATTGCTTACTTAAAATTTATACCAATGAATATCTTTTTACAAATAAAATTAGCAAAGAAATTAAAAAGCGCTTTGAGCGGATTTTCGTTTAAACTTTCTTACTTAAAATTACCGTTATCAACGGTACAAAATGAACGGTATTTATTTTTCGGTGCAGTTGTAGATACTTCCATTTTAGAAGTCTGTCGTCAATTTTAAAATTTTTCACCAGCAATAAAGTGTTCCGGTAACCCTTTAATGCCCAAATCAAACACGGGAAAACAAGACAAATCAAATATCAAGAATTCTCGTCAAAATGTCAAAAAACGTTACAAATTAGCGAATTAAAATCGAAAAAAAACCACGATCGTTAATTCTCATTTTGTCGGTTACTATCAACCCAGTTTAGTTTTACCCCAGTTTGACTTGGAACTTAATGGGTTAAATGCGCTTCCCTTCTATAGACGAAAGTCATCAATACTATTACTAAAAATTTTATATCAGTAGAACGCGATTATTTCCGAAGTCAACTACAATGACTTTCCCGTCGGGAGTCAGCGCGATGCCGGACGGTCTGTCCATCTCTCTGGGTCCGGAGCCGTGGGTCCCGAACTTCCACAGGATGCGGCCGCTCGAGCTGAACGCCTGTATGCGATGGTTGCGCGAGTCGGCGACGATTATGTTGCCGTCGTCGTCGACGACCAGGCCCTGGGGCCTTAGGAAGAGCTTGTTGTTGGTGTTGCCGTTGTTGTCGGTGCAGGCGAACGCGTGCCCGTTCATGAAGTCGTAGTCGATGGAGAAGATCCTGTGATTGTTGAAGTCGGTCACCAGAACCTTGCCCTCGGGAGTGAAGGCGACGCCGCGAGGCGAGTCGAACGTCTTCCACAGATTCGGCTGGTTCTCGAATCCGAATTTGCGCAGGAACACGCCCTCCGGACTGAAGAGCTGGACGCGATGGTTCCGGGTGTCGGAGACGACGATTTCGCACTCCGCGTTGACGCTTACGTCCCAGGGGTAGTTGAACTGACCGTCGCCGCTGCCCTTTTCTCCGAAGGCGAAGATGCATCTGCCCTCGTAATTTAGAACCTGAAACGACGGAAGGCGCCTCTTAGCGCTCGAAGCACTTTGAAAATTCGAATGAGACCATCCAAGCTTCACCGACCTGAATTCTGTGGTTGTCCTTGTCGGCGACGATGATCCGTTTGCGCGAGTCAACGGCTATCCCAGCTGGTCTGTCAAATTGTCCCAAGGCCGTGCCGTGGCTCCCGAAGCACCTGGCGAGCGTGCCGTCTTGAAAGTAGATTAAAATTCGATTGTTCGACCTGTCGGCCACCAGGATCTTGCCGTCCCTGTCGCAGGTGACACCCCACGGTCTGCAGAGATTGTCGCGCGAGTCGTTGCACATGTTGCCAAAGACCGTGACGGGCTCGCTGCGATTGAAGCGGGAGACGACGCGGCGGTTGCTCAGCGGAATGGGTCTTCCGCGAGGTCTGGGCGACAGGACTCGCGATTGGCTGGTCTCCCGAACGGCCATCAGCGGCGAGCGGTACTCGGCGAGATTGCCGGACAGCTCCTGCTCGAGTGGATTCAGAAATTGAAAATTGTTCAGGATCGCGAGGCGCGCGAGAAGAAGGCGGCGAGTCGGGAGTTTTTTTTTACCTGCTCCGATCCCTCCTCGCGTATTGGCATCTGCCGACGGCCGCTGCTTCTCGGATTGGTGGTCTGAATGCTGCCGTGGCTTTGGAGCATCTGGGAGATGCTTCTGTGCTCCGGGCCGTAGAAGCTGATCCACGACTCGTCGACTCTCGGCTGAATATTTTGAAACATTCTGGACCGGAAAATCTGAAACAGTTAAATGCCTCTGTTATTCCACTGCGAGGTTATTTCGGAATTGAAAGAGTTGACATTTGGGTGAAAGATAATTACATGAGGATTGGCAGTATCTTTTATAATGTAGAGGTCGGTGGGGTTGAAGATCAGTGCAGTGTCTAAGCTAGTAACGATTAGATCGATGCAGTCTTTCAAATCTTTAATCATTTTAGTAACCATGTCGCTTCGAGCTTTTAAGTCAAGATACTTTTGCCGACGAAGTTCTTGAATTCGTCCCAACAACTCCATTTTTCGAGACTCGGCAGCTGCTATTATTCGAGCAAAGGCGCTCGTAACGAGCGACGCTGCTTCTCGCGCTCTCTGATCCAATTGAATAGTGGCTAACTGCATCATCCAAAAACCGATTGACAAATTAAATACTAACTTAAAATTTCGCTAAACTTTAATTCTAATTACATAGTATAAATGAAAAAAAAAATCTTAACTTTATGCTACTATTCTTACAAAGCAACGTTTAATTTTGAAAATCGCGTTTTTGTTTTAAATGGACTATGCAGAGGGCCTTAATTATTGGATAGACCAACGGGTGTAGTGTGTTTCTTAAATGACGGCCATTAACGTACGGAGACATCGATCAACCTACCAGGCTGCGTTCTTCCTCGTTTTGCAGGAGATTCAGGTGGTACGTCGCCTCGGCGACTGTCTGGCGCGACTTTTGCTTGGCGTCCTCCCACGCCTCCTTCAAGCTCGAGTACTCGTGGTTGAAGTGAGTGCGAGTGCTGCAGGTGGAGCAGAAGGGCATGCTGCAGGTCTGGCAGTAGTACCAGAGCGACTCTATGTGAGAGCACTTCATGTTCCAGCAGTCCCGGTCGGGGCTGAACGTCGGGAAGGTGGAGAAGCGATCCGCCGAGTTCGTCCAGCCGTCGATCTGTGGCGATACTTCGTTATTTTGCTGTTGGGCGGAGAAGAAAGGCCAGACTTTTAGTGACTGCTAGATCATAATCGATGGACGCTTCGGGAAGGGCCGCAAAATTATTTCGCGCGGCATAGCTTAGTCACAAAGCTAAATTCGTTTAATATTTCCGTTTGTGTTCGGTGCAAGCTCATCCATACGTTGAAAGGGTAATCTACTTCTCCTTTGAGCATCGATTATTGCAAGCGCGAATACTCGGTGACGCCAGTTTAAAAAGAAAGAAAAGCTTAATTTCGCAAAAATTCTTTTAAGATAAAGGACTGCATCTGCAAATCGTGAACTTCAATCCCAAATAAAAGAAATCCTAATCCACTCGTGTCGCAAACGAAAGCCGCGCGATAAAGCGACAGCGCGAAAATGAGCCACTTACAAATCTGAGACAGTCGAGGCACATCAGCTCGGTGCAGTTGCGACAGCGGATTTCGCGGCCGCTGCTCAGCGTCGATTGGTTCAGTAGGCCCGGCGAGTTGCCGCGGTCGAAGTCAAGGCTGAGGTCGGGGCTGGGGGTGCTGCCCGAAGATCCGGACTGGAGCGAGCTGCCGCTCGAGCGGCAGGACGACAATGGGTCGTACTTCCACAGGTCGGGATTGTTCTGTCGGGAGAAACAAGAGGTGGTACAGGAGAGGCCCGATCGAGCTGCGATCGCGTCGCTTGGACAATGACACTCGAGCCCCATCGTATTTTATTGAATGAAAATCGTGGAATACGATGAGTGGATTGTCCGTGCGCTGGGGATCCAGAGAGGATGAGTGAAAAATGTTGAATAAAACAGTCCTTACGCGTTGATAAGGTCAGTTTTCAAGACAATATCATCAGGCAGGACCATCGCCCTCTAATGTGACGAAAATTAGAAAAATAAAACCGAAAGAGGTAAAAGAAATTAATAAAGATCAAGGCTCTCGTCACGCCAGAGGGTAAACTGTGTTTTGAATGTTAAAAAAAAAAAAAAAAAAAATACCTTATCTGAGTGCAAATATAGAGGTATATATCTTACTGGAGAACCGTTCGGGCTACGCCTGCTTTTCGGCGGAGTGATGCACCTCCAGTCATCGCTACCGGACAAAAAGCTGTTATTATTCATCATGTCGCTGGATGTTGAAACAGTAGTCGGCGACCCAACTCTTGGTGTCGACGGAGCTGGCGGTGTCAATAATCTGGAACACGAAAGGAGACAAGCCGTGAGGGATTTCCGACGCTTAAATATTTTAAGATAATAGAAATAATAGATGTAAGTTCTACAGTCGCCGGAGCCGACGCAGACGTATTGATTTGATTACAGTGCCAGCCTCCCGCGCCGCGTATCAGAATCGAATGTCTCAGTTCGCGTGCGGTGCAATATTTTTCTGTTATTCTCGCAAAAGAATGATGTGTTCATTAGAACCTTCGCCAATTAAAACTTGTAGGAATCTCGCGGTTCCCGGGAGTATTCTACTGTTTTGTTACCATTAACAATGCTTCGTTAAAAAGTTATAACGGTTGCTGAAAGACAGGGTTCGCGTTAGCTCGCTATAATGAAATCGGGCTACTTGGCCATTGAATTACTAATTTGCAGAAAGTCAGGAGTACAAATCTCAGGAGCAATCGTCAATAAGATCAAGCGAACAATGTAAAAAAGCCTTTTTCCGTACAATGCAATATCAGTTATAGCAACGAGCGTTGCAGTACAGCGGAAAACGGGCCAAGGCCGATTTAGGCGAGAACCGGCAGAGGAAGCTCGCGAATCGGCTGCGACTGCGGGTCCATCGGCGGTCTCCCTCTCTCTCTCTCTCTCTGGGCCTCTCCGCGCCAGAAATCAATAGCACGCCGGGGGCCATACCCTTCTCCGCGTGCATGCGTGCGCGCACAGATGCGCGCAGGGGGTCGAATTCTCTCCTACACCCTTCTCCCTCGGCTACGTCGATGATGTCTGCGATTTACCGGTCCCGACCTTTTCGTCGACGATGAGCCCGAGGCTCTTCTGGCTCTCGAAGGAGAGAGAAGGAGAGAGAGAGAGAGAGAGAAAGAGGCGTATTATGATCGTTCCGCCGATCTGCGGGATCGTTCGATGTGCGCGAGCAAGGGCTAAGTTTAAGCCTGAAAAGATGAATTGAACAGTCGGGAATTTAAATATTTGTTAATTATTGCAAACAGCTTTTCGTTAATTGAATTATAATTAAATGATTGTTTACTTTTTGAGACTGTTTAGTCTAAAATGTATCGCTAAAGAATATTTTCATTGAATTATACATCAAATATAGCTTGGATGAACGTGCAATTATTCAAGCGTTAATGTGTGGCTTACAGTAAATTACAAAAATATCAACCTATACACGCGTAATCATTTGCCCAGAGGAATAGCAAATGTCTATTTAAACCTGCTTTGTTGACAGGCGAATTTAAACCTGTCAATATTTACATTACGAATTCCTGCTAAAGCTTCCTCGCACAAAGGCTAAACCCAGCCGCGCGATATTTAACACACTTTATTATACTTATCGTAACGAACTAGCCACATCCAAGCAGACGCTTTACGTCTCGAATTTTCGTCATTGCTCGGGCACCTCCGCGGGATACAGCAAAGACCCGGGTGAAAGGGCGTACGTCGCGCTCTTTTGAAAAGGATCCGCAGCGTTGAATTAGCATTTTTTCACCGCGAAATTCACTTCGACCACAGGGAAGCAAAGTAGCCTTTGCCACGCTATTCTGCGCTGAGTTCTACGAGGCTCTTAACGATTGCGCGCACAAACAGCTGTAAAATTGAAGGAGACTCGAAGAATCTGGAAAATCCCAAGGCGCGATGCCGCGGCGCGCATAAAAACAAGGCACCACTCGAACAATTTCCTTTCCTTCCCGCCCCTCTACAATCCCGAGGAGCGGAGAAAGTATAAGAAAAGCGTAAAGGATAAAATGATCGCCGGCGGGAGCGGGGGCGAAAGGGCGCCCGAGAAAAAAAGCAAGAAAAAGACTAGCCGCCGAGTCAACGAACCAAGGCGCACACACACAGCTCTCTCTCTCTCATTTCGTTTTCATCCTGCGCGTGCGGCTCTCTCTCTCTCTCTCTCTCTCTCTCTCGAGCTTTCGCTTTCGTTCGTGCGCCGGCGTCCGCCTCCTCGGCTTCTCTCTTCCTCCTCGGCTCCCGGAGAAATGGAGCCGCCATCTTCCGCCCAGCGCAGAACTTTTGGAAAAACCGCGATTGTATACCGTCCGTTCCGTACGCTAATCATCCCAGAGCTTCGAGGGTCGGAAAAGTGCCTCGGCGCTCGATTGCGCCCGAAAGACATTCGCCGAGGAGCGGCCGACCAAGAGCCGGCAAAGAGCCGCGACCTCGATCCGTCTCGCGGGCTCGCGGGCGAAGGCTGCTCCAGGGGAAGGTTAGCGAGCCCTCGCCGGGTGTCGGCGGCGCGGAAACGAGAGCGAAAGTGACGCCTCCTCCTTCCTTCCTGCCTTCCTTCCTCGGCCGGCGCGCAATCGATACTCGTCGCCCCCGCGCCCGCTCGTAGCTACATGCGCCGAGCTTTCCGAGATGAAGGCCCGAGCTCCATTGTTACTGCGTATCTGGTGGATTGTCGGCCGCGCTCGGCGTTTTCCGAGGCCCGACGCGGCCAGGTGGCGATTTCGGTTTTTCACTGTCCGAGTTCGATGATGCTTTTCGGCGGTGCGGCTAGACGATTCATTTTCGTTGCTCGAGTGAACTGGATGCACAAATGCTTCTGTAATTGCTGCATTGTGAGCAAAGGAACGCACCGCACAGATGCGTTGACGTTGCATGAAGTAATATTATACATGGCAATTGTGTTGGGTTTTGTAAAATTATTTCAATTGCCCCGGAGCATCACCATTGTTGCGAATATTTTAGTTGGAAATGACGTTGAATTTTCAAAGCTTAAATTTTCCATAAAATGCTTTCAACATTCTTTTGAAATTGCTCTTTTTTAAAATAATTTTTCCAAGAAAAATAATTGAAACGTACGAATCTGGCCATCAGAAAAAATTAATTATGACAAAAACAATTTTGAAAAATCTGCATCCCATTCCGCTTATTCCTTCAGCTTTCAAGCAGAGCGTATCATCTGTGCGTGCGTTAATGTAACAAAATTCGAACGGTTCCTTAATTTATATACTTACTTTCAATCACGTACAATCATTGTTTACATCACATGACTGATTTAAGAGAAACGGTCAATTATAGTTCGAAAATTCTTCATTAACGTTCAAATTTTTAACGATTATTTACGTATCTACGAAATTTTCGATTCCGGGGAGGCTTGCATCCCTCGAAAGATCCTGATAAACCTTTACAATTCTACAAGAAGCGCCAAAAACGATCAATCTTCCTGAAATTCGTATTTATTCAAAAATAAAATGTATATGTCTAATTTAATTTTTCGACGAAGAGAAGTAAACACAAAGACACGTCGAATAACGAAACCGGCCGGCGCCGCATCGTCTGTCTCTATCTGTCGCACGTGCGCTTCTTATGCCGTCGGGCTGCTCGCTCCTTTTCACTGCTCTGTCTCTTTAGATTTCGTCGTACAATTAACCATTGATTATGAAGGCGTTTAACGCACTAGCCAAAGCAATCGTTCAAGCGAGGGAATACAGTTTCGATTCTCGGGCAGAATTAACGCGTTCGTAAAACGAGAATTTAAGAAAAAGAGAGACCGACTCTTTCGCCGAACGATTGAAAATCCAATTTCAGCTGACCGGCTGCTTTACGTACCTGGATAGGTGAGAAAGCTGTTCTCATGAACGGTGTAAGCAAAGCCCAGAAGCAGCAGCAGCACTTGAAACGGATGTCCCGACGAGGCCGACGGTCGCCAACGATCTGAATCACTGGCCTCGGCTCGCGGCAAATTCAAATCTCCTCCCTCTCCCAGCGCAAGGAACGCCGGCTTCTATCAGCGAGTGATTGGACTTTAAAATCGCCGACGAAGAGGACCGAGAAAGATAGAGATAGAGAGAGAGAGAGAGAGAGAGATGCAGGGTGGATGGAAAGCGAGTCGAGATACCGTCACCTCGACGAGACAGTCCGAACTGAAGCTGAGTCGCACCACCGCGCGCCTACATAGTCAGCTCCCTACCCCACCGGCATCCAACCCCTCCGCCGCCGCTCATTTACGTCCCTTCCGCCTCCACCGGCGATTTCCCCGGGCGCGCTCTCTCTCTCTCTCCTCCACCCCTACTGCCACCCTGCCCGGCTTATCCGAGACTTGATAGCGGACCCAGTGCCGACTGCGACCCTCTCACATTAATTAGTTTTAAGGCCCCCTCAGTCGGGACGGAAAGGGCGTATTCTCCACGGCGATTAGCGCATTTCTGTTGCGCAATTGACGAGCGAGCGGGAGTTGTTAATGGAAAAATCAATTTGCGAATTTTTCGAGTTTAACGTGATTTGTCTCATTTTGCCTATTGACTGCTGATTTTAATATTCTAGGATTTTTCATTTAATTGCTTTTGTACGAAAATTATGAGAATTGTTACATAAAATCAGGATAATGATTTACTAATTGTAGCATGCTGTAATAGCTGCCGGTTTGTTCTCATTTGAAACTAGTATGTAAGAGTGTTTCAATATCACGTTCGAGCCTTGTACGCCGTGTTGATGTTCTATACCGAAGCATTTCCGAAAAATCAACTTTTCTTTCATTTAATTTTTTTCATTCCACACCTTTCTGATGAACGTGTAAAAACATTCTTGTGATGTACTTCAACGTTATTTTTAAAAAATGATTTATGCTTTTAAAAGAAATCATTGTAAAAAATGTAATAATTATATTCAATGTCCTTTGCTTTACATTCAGAATCGCCGAGGCATATCAGTTTAGGTCATCTATCGATATTAGCCATTGCAGTAAATTATGAAAACTCACACTGCGCCAATGAATTTCAGGGTTCATTGACAAACAAACATTCAATCATAATCCCATAATAATTACAAAGTTACCCAGTATTGACTGACTCGTAACGCGCTTGATAAGCCCCGTCATCCATTACGGAGAAATCAACTCAACTGCGAACGTGCACTCGCTCACTTTTTGAATCTCTGCGGCGTACAGACGTACATACATATACAAAGGGACCGCAAAAGTGTTCGAAGGAGGGGTGTGACTCTCCCTCACTTCCCGAGACGTCGGGGTGTGCGGGGTCTACGCTCTTGGGTCTTCGAAATTGCCCTCCCACGCCTTCGCCTCTGCCTTGTTGTCTCCCACCGACTCGGCTTTTTGCGTCTTTTCTCCCGCGAACCGAGGATCCTTTCTCCGGGCGAGATGCTGGCTCGAGGAGAAAATATATAATGCAGATCCCTAACGCAGATACGCTGCTTCATTGAGCTCTATGTGACGGATCGGCGCATTTTCAACCTGATTTTAGTGATTAAGAAAGTTTTTAATTAAGATGATTTATTCGATATCGTTTCGTCAATGGCGATTGAAATTTAAGTGTTGCAGGTGCGAGGGATGTTGAGAAAATAGTGTAAGCGTTTAAGGTATCGTTGTGAAAAAGGGAAGGTTTTGAAAAATCAATTTTTATTGGTTATAAAATATTTTTATTAATATTTCTATACGACTTCAACTCAACGACATTTAATAAATGTAAACAGAAAATTAATATTATATATGTAGGTATTTATTAAGTTTATAAATATAAAAAGGAAATATATAAATATTCTTTAAAAGTATTTATAGTAGTAATTGATTTCTCGCGTAATATAAAAAAATAACTGAGTATATTTAGTAGACTTCTGTAAACAGACGCCTTTTTCAATTATTGATTTATTTATTCTTTATTTTTTTTATTTAAAATTAACAGTATATCATGTTTCGTTTTGAAAACCCGCAACCCACTTTGTATTTTCTGATTGAAAATCAAACAAACATACCTGTAAGTGACGTTCGATTATAATTATATATGAAGCCCTCGCTCGAATACATTACATTCTAGTGTCCCTCCGCGCTGCCTAATATCACAGGTATTCAGAGTCAAAAACAACAGCCTGGCGCGCTATATCCCCACTACTCTAGCCCGCCGCCTTTTTCATATTATAGAGTAAAAAACTTCTTTCTATTTTTGCC
This sequence comes from Ormyrus thymus, assembly GCA_035582935.1. Lineage (NCBI taxonomy): Eukaryota > Metazoa > Arthropoda > Insecta > Hymenoptera > Ormyridae > Ormyrus > Ormyrus thymus. The sequence goes on along the minus strand of JAWWEM010013769.1, from coordinate 4,299 downwards.
AACATTATTATTGGGTAGAGAAAATTATCCTTAATTTGGGTTGTAATGTATTCGAACGACGATTTCATATAATTATAATTGAACGTCACTTACAGGTAAGTTCGTTTGATTTGCAATTATATTTCATCCTCGCTCTTCTACATTACATTGTAGTTATTTAGAGTATGATTGGCAAAAATTATGTTAGTCTTTTTCAATCTCATTTCCGACTTTTTTAATGTTTGAAATTTTAATTTTCGCTAAAGTCTGGGCTGTGCTTAAGGCTAATAACGTAACTAACTTTTATGATTAAATTTTCTAAATTATCTAGAGAAATATTTAATTTCTCCAGATAATCAAGAACAATTTCGACGTTCCATCTATAATTATATTTTAGTTTTTGGAGCCTTAATCTAAAAACTCCGTTCATAAATCTAGTTACAGTAGGGTGCTCTCCAATTTTCTGTCGAGAAAACAAGGAAAGAGCACTTCTAGATGAATTCAAAGTTCCATAATAAGCAGCTAAATGGAACTGTACAGTTAGAAATTTTAAGACGTTTTCTACGTTAATATAGAAAAATTTTAACTTTTAATTTTGACAAAATTCATGCCATTTTTTATTTCTGTACCATATTGTTTTATCGTGGCTTCACTTAAAGAGGCCAGTATAATATCCACTGTCTCCACCGAAACTCTTAGCTCCCTAAATGCCTCCCTGATACTCTGCTTGCTATTAAATCTATGTGCATTATCTTTTGATGATCCTGCAACCTGTATGGAGAAATCAATAAATCAGATCTAGTCTTGAAAAGCAATGGTTTTCCTATTATTAGGCTTTTAAAAAGCGGAAGCCATGGTTGATTTTCCCATTTAGGGATTATAATAATCCCTTCTGCTTTTTCGTATTTTATTTTTGCAAGGGCTCTTAGAATCAACGAGAAAGGTGGATAAGCATAGAAATTCAATTCCGTCCAACTAACTATGAAGGCAACCAAGAAGGCAAAAATTCAAACACTTTCTATTTTTACTTGATGCAAATAAATCAATGCTAGGTTGACCAAACTCTTGCACAATATAATTAAAATATTAATTGTTAAGTTCCCATTCAATATCTGAGTTAACCCTTGACAGTCTATCAGCAATGGTATTTTCTTTCAAAGCAATGTATGCCGCTATCAGAATATTTCTCCTTGACTCTGCCCATTGCCAGATCTCGCAAGTTAGTTCACTATAATTGTCTAGTCTAATGCCTCCCATTTTGTTAATGTAAGACAATGCGATTATATTATTCGTTCAAAACAAAATCTGCAATTCTTCCTGATGCTAATTTTTCTAATGCCATTTTAATGATTATTAATTCCAGAAAATTTATATAAAATTTCTTTTCTTGTTCTGACCAAAAACCAAAAATTTTATTTTTGCCATCAGATGCACCCCAACCTGTTAATGAGGCATCAGTGTATATAGTGCTATGAGATGAACACTTGTCATTATATTTGCCTTCCATCAATAGAGTTCTTTTTTTAACAGAATCAGAAATAAACGTAACTTTTTCATAAGAATAATCATTCATTATCAATTGAAAGATTTTTATTTTTTCCAAAAGTTTGGTGTATAAACAAGAGTAATCTACAGCTGGACAGCAAGAAATTAATTTCCCAATAAGTTGAACAAATTCCCGAATGCAACAGCGTCTTTGCTTTAAAAATGTTTCTATTATACTATGAATATTAATTCGCTTTTCTACAGGCAGTTCTATTAAGTAACGATCTGTATCAATTATAAACCCTAGAAATCTACATCTTTTTGAAGGCATTAAACTAGACTTTTTGAAATTGATATCGAACCCTAGCTTTTGCAAAACCTTTACGGACTCATCTACATTTTCGCAACATATTTCAAATGAATTTTCTATAAAAAGTATGTCGTCTAAATAAATAATTGAAGTAAATCCAAAATTCCTCAAAAACCGAACTACAACTTTCATAATCTTTGTAAATAAGAAAGGTACTGTACATAAACCAAATGGCATACATACAAATTCATACATTTGATTATTAAATTTGAATCTGAGATACTGCCTACTATCTTTATGAATCAAAATATAAAAATAAGCATCTTCTAGATCTGTTAAATTTGAAAAATAATCCGGAAAAATTAATTGAACGGCTGTCTATAAATTTTCTAATTTAAAATGCTACTTTATAACAAATTCATTTAATCTTTTTAAATTCAAAATAAACTTGAGATCCATCTAATTTTTGTACTAAAATATACGATGAAAATAAATTGGTCTTCAGATTCAATACATGGTGTAACAGCACTTTTCTTTTTTAATATGTCAATCGCTAATTTCATATTTTGAAAACTACTCTCTTTATTATTACAAGGAATATAGTTTTTAAAATTTTTTATTTTTTTTTATTTTTTTTATCATTTAATAATGGAATTTTATATCCTGATTTTAAACAGTTCAAAATAAATCTATTATTGGTGATTTATAACCATTTTTCATAAAACAAACTTAATCGACCTGCTTGTTTGCGTAAATTATTTAGATCTTCTCCTGCTTAAATGGAAGCTTTTGACGCTGAGACTGGGCACTTGGATTCATATATTGTTGTCTGTTTTTGAAAAACAGCCGTTGTTTCGGAAGTCCGAAAGAAGGCGTAAACTCCATTTGATTCAAAAGACGTCTCGCAAATGGGGTCTTCATGTTTAAATTCTGCCGTCCTGATGAAGTCGGACGAGATTTAGGTAATTGTTGAGCCTTGATCTCTCCACTCAATTTGTTCATTGCCTTGGCTTCTTTTAATTGTTCTCCCAAATCTTTTTCATACAAAAATTCGTCAGCTTTTATTAGGTCTTTTACTGTTGTCTTAGCTTCATTGGTTAAGGTAGCTTGTCAAAAAATCTGAAGTCAACTGAGCTTTCTAAGCAATACCGTTTTAAAATTGTGTAAATATAATTTTCAAACACTTATAAAATAAAATTATGAATTTTAAGAACAATTAGAGCTAGTTTCCTTAAACTGTAATATTTATAATAATTATTACATTTTGCTCATATAGGCAAACTTGATTCTAGTTTTTACATTTGTTGTTCGTCGACTGATCTTGAATTGGAGGTTAGGAACGAACAATTTTTACGTATAATACTCTTTTGTACTGAACTCGTAACTAATAGTTTTTTTCCTTCTTTGTAAATTGTATTTAATCGACAATAAATTATTTCAATAACTTTTAAATATAGAAATTGATTTTTTTTTACATTTGGATTATAGGTGTAGTGCAGGCGATTCAATTTTACGAGCGCTTACCGTATTTCCGGAGCAGATAACAAAACATTGAATATTATACTTTTAGCAATAAATATCTTTTTATTTTGCCTGCCAATGATGACATTTTTTAAAATATTCGTAGAAATGGAAAGTTTTTGATATCGATCTGCCATTCTAAGTATTATATCAATTTAATATTTTTCTACATCAGCGACATGGCTCCCATATAACCTACTGTAAAAACGTATATTTTCAAATATTATTATTTGAATTATTTACCTGGCAACTTGCATTTTTTACGATACCAATTTTTTTGTCAAAACCTCAAAAATAGCAGTGTTTAATTTTATTCTGATCTGCCACTTTTGCAATTTTTGACAAGCTATACCTTAACCTTTAGAGCGCCGGGATTTTGAAAAATTTGCAAATCGCATTTTTCTATAGAAATGTGGTCTAAGATCCCTAAGTTAGAGTCAAACTAAGTTAAGATGTTAGCGAGTCAGACCCCTTACGCCTAGAGGCGTATCCCGGCCCGGCACGGTAAGGCCAAATGTCTAAATTTTAAAAATTTCAAAAAAACATTCAATGGCATTATTTTTTTTGTTTTTAGCATTGTTTATGTTTTACCTGATCAAACAAAGTCACCTTCTATCATTATTAAAATTTTTTACACCTCTAGGCGTTTTCCGGCGCTCTAAAGTTTAAGCCGGGTTCAATAAATGCTCTTCTTGAATTTGACTGCTTATTTATAATAACAAACAATAATTTAGCGACATCGCATAACAGCGTCATATGAGCCATATAATCCAGAGATTCATTCTCTGCATAAGCTGATGCAACTGCCAAACCAACAATGGACAAATTTGGCACTTCGAGCATATAGTTGTCTCGAGCAAGAGCATTCTCCTTGAGTATGGCCACGATCTGAGGATTTAATTTTGGTGCTTCAAACTCCTTTACACAACCCAGACGGCAAAAACTGTTAAAAATGAATTCATTATGTAGCCCCAAAAAAAACCTGAATTCATTTTTAATGCCCG
>JAWWEM010013718.1:0-11674 GCA_035582935.1 Ormyrus thymus | reverse complement strand
AAAGTTTCCAGCGCCGGGGCGGGAATGAAGACGTCACAGTCTGATAAGACGCTCGAAGCGCGCCGCGAGCCGCGGGCACGCGATTTCCGAAAGCGCGCGACGTCGCTCTTCTTCTGGCCTCCGAGCGAGAGAGAGAACTCTATCGATTTCGCGATATGTGGGTTAGGCAGTCTGGGAGAAAATCGCCTGTGCATCCGGCGAGTTTTCGGTAGCTTCGATCGCCGCGGCTGCTTTGCATGCCTATCGGGGAAAAGTAGCTTGTTAGAGGAGGAGAGGAGTGAAAATGTACTTTCGAGGAGAGGCTTCGTGCGCAGCTTTCGAAGGCCGATAAATTCACTCGAAACGAGCGCGATTTTTCAATTACCTCGCGCCGCCTAGGCTGCATTCCCGCTCTCGACCCAAATTTCTTCGCTGTTATTTAGCGCTTTATGAAGAAATTTTCCGCTTCTTTTTTGCCGCGAGCCTTTCAGTAATGGCTATTTTTTCACGCGACTTTGTGGAAATTGCGTGTCATAAGCAAGGTTAATGAGCGCCGTTTTGCGCTTTTTTATTTCCATGTTTCACTTTAGAAAATCGCGGCGGCGCACGAAACCAGGGTGAACCAAGGATCTTTCTGAGCAGAAAACTGTTACGGCAGAGTGGGAATTTTACGAGTCGGCTTGAGAAAAGCATCATTGCAGGGAGTTTCGCCGACGCCGTTCAATTGCGAAAGGGTAAAGAAACGAATTTTTCTCACGGCTCGGACGCAAGGTTCACTCAAATCCCATTCGTTCCAGATACTGCGGAGGCGCGCGCATGGAAAACTCGCTCGGCGCCAACCTCGGGCGCAGGTCGCGGCGAGCGCCGAAAGCGCGAGCGAAAAGTTCGACCGATCCCCGGCGAAAGGACGAGACGGAGGCGAAGTCGGAGGGACTCGAAGCTCGGCGCGTCGAGTCCCATCGAATTCCGAGGATCGCGGCAATTTTCCCCCGCGGCGGGCAGTGCACCTTTCTAAAAACTTTCGCGAGCCCTAAGCCTCGGCTCGAGCGACGTCGCGATCGCCGACGAAGCCCGGAGTTCGCGCGATTTTCGTACGGAGGACTTTCTTTTTTTTTTTTCCTTTTCATGCCGGTCGAATGATAATGGCCGCGGCGCGATTACTTCTCTCTGATTGCGTCCCCGATTACGGTGTCACTTTGTCGTCCATTGTGAAAGTTTCGCCGGCTGCGGGCAGGGGATTTTTTTTTTTTTGTTCGAGCTAATGTATGCTGCGCCCGTCTCCGTTTCGATACGGGAGACCTTTGCCGTGAAAGCGTCTATTTTGTGAAATTTCGACGCTTCTTTATTCTCGAACGGCAGAAAAGGCGAGAAAGTGAAATTAATCAATAAATGCGAGAGAGCTTTGCGCAACCGAATAAAAAATCTACATCCGCAATAAAGAGGCTAGTTGTTTAGTATCCAATTAAACCGGTTCTCGGCGCGGTAGCAACGCTCGATACAAAATCAATTCACGGTACATTAAGCGCTCGAAAAAAGGCCCTCAATGTCAAAAAGACGCTCGTTACTCGAACCAAGAGCGCCGGAGCAGACGGCAACGAAAGCTTGACGGGACGGCACACAGGCCTTCCCCGCCGCAACGTCTGGGTGAAAAAACGGCGCAAAAACGGGCGCCGAGAGACAAGCGAGAGAGAAAGAGAGAGAGAGAGAGAGAGAGAAGACGTCGCGCGTCGGCGTCGATGTCGAGTCGATTAGAGGCCTCGGTGCCTGCCGGGAGAGAGCGGCGCTGCGCCGGAAGTCGCTCGTCGCCGATCGTTTCCGCTCGCCCCTATGCCGTATTTGGCCTCTCGCGGACACCGGCCCGAGTGAAAACGAGGCGCGCGCGGACGCGAGAGCAGCTGGGAGAAACTTTTCATTTGCCGCGCAAGTGGGCCGCCGCGGCTTCGAGCGATTTTCCGCCGACGCGCGGGAGGTCGCGGGGAACGGGGCGACCGCTGACTCGTCGATGTTTGGCCCTCGTTTCGCTTTGGTTTGCTGTTTTATTTATCGCGAGACTCGCAGTGGGTTCGACGACGAGTTGCGCTGGGATTTTTGGTTTTGCTTTTAGCGGGCGAAATGATAATTTAGCGTTTACCTTTTTGCTAAAGGATTTCAATGCCAGACTAATTTTTTTTTATGCTCGACGTGTACATAATGCGTGGGTATTGTGTTTCGGAAAGATTCTCATGACGGACAACGTTTACGATGGACTTCGTAGAATGAGATTAAAAGTAAAGTTAAGTTGGTGCTTCAAACCCTAAAGTTTACGTTGGGTAACGAAAATGTTAACCATCCTTTACGCATGAAACTTTAGATTATACAGTCCGGAGTTAATTGTTGATCCCAGCTCGTGTAATATTTCATTAAAGTCTCGTGTTTTTAAAAACTAAAGTATAACGTTGATTCAGCTGATAAGCCCGGTTAAACTATCCATTTAAACTATCCTTGAGAACGTTTCAAAATTTTCAGTGCGAGTCAAGCTCAAAAGTATGACTAACGCATCTGTTTACATGCTAATAACGTCACCTGACGTCACGCAGTCCAGGTGAAAAAAACAGAAGTAATAAGCCTCCCGTGCATTACTCTCTCGCGTCTCCCAGCTTCGAGAAGCAGCCGCAAAGAAAGATCCACTCGCGCCCGTCTTCAGGACCGTCGAAAGGTCCAGCTCTTCCGACCCTGAGAGAGCAAAGCAGCCTAGAATCTCGCGCTCGCGTCGCGCCCAGAAAACTCGAGCGACACTTTCACTTCCCGCGGCGGCGGCTGCTTTTCATTTTTCCCGCCCGACGTGTACTCTTGGCTGCGCTCGCCGATCGATCTTGCGGTCCACTCTCTCGCGAGAGCGAAACTCCGCCGGTGCACTCGGCGAAAGAAGGCCGAAAATCCCGAGGCGAGCCGCACCGTCACATGACACTCGCTTCGTATAGAAAGTCTCCCGGGGCTCTTCTCCGCGGGAAAGGACAGGCGGGTCACTCGGGGGGGGGGGACGCACACAACTCACAGCCGAACGACAATAACACTCGCGGGCGAGGACTCGAGCTCGATGGCACCACTCGCGGAAAATCGAAGCCCTCTCGCGCGGGCTCAAAGCGCGCACCTCGCGCTGTTTTCAGCCTGACTGCCGGACGATGTTCCGACAAGTGCCTCCGCACTCCATAACCCCACCTCCTGCGTGTGCACTGTCTCTCTCCTTCCACGTGCCGCCGCCGCCGCCGCCGCCACCACCACTCGCCGAGCGGCGAGCAGGCCGCCTCTCTCTTTTTATCTAGCGAAGCCGTGCACGACTCGCGGCCTAAGCAGCTCGCGGGCCCCGGATAATTCACTTTTTTTTTAATACTGCTCGCACGACTGTTTTCGAGACGCGTATCCGCGCGAGACCCGAGAGGGTTTCGGGCTCGATTTACTGGGTCTAATCGAGGGGCTGTCGAATTAACAGCTGTTCTCGACGTGTGCTAACACAATTTAATTTTCCGGCAGAATAGAATTCAGGATTAGTTTAATTCAATTCTTATGTATTTAGAACGAAGAATTAAGCAAGGAGGCGGTAAACGTTTACGAGTCCCGGTCCGAGAATCCCATGGAACGATTCCCCAGAAGCAAGTATTTCACGTCCGAGCTCCCTATCAAAACACAAGCGGAGCTCGAACGAATCTCGCAGCGAAACGGTCGTGAGAATCAATCGGCAGTAAGCAGCCGACGAGGTCTCGAATCGACGTTCATTAATCGACGAAGCGGCGCGAGAGAGCCAGGAGGAAAAAAAGAAGACCGCGACGATCGGAAGATTTAGTGCGTGGCCGGACCCAACAAAGGGATTGTATAGGACGCGAGCGCCATTGATACCGTCATTCGGGGATTTCAGAGTAGATAATCGGCCACGACGGCAGGAGGACGTCATGGAAGTTAACGAGAGGGAATGTCCAAATTAGAGGAGTGACTTGCGCGCGAGTCGTCTCGGTTGCGCTCTTATTTCGCGCGACACTCTCGCGACCATTTTGCCGCCGAAATGTTTCGCGAGCTAGCTGGGCCGAGAATTTATGCATCCTGCATGGAAATAAAGTTGCTTTCAGCATGGAGTAATATAATTGTAGAACGCGAGAATTGTCGACTGTGTTTCTTATTGGCTTTTTCGTCGATTAATCCGCTGATGATGCACATTTAGAATTTTAAGCGCTCAAAAATTGTATACTACCTTTTCCGTAAAGGTCAATGTAGCCAACTCGTAATTAGCGTTACTGTCGCGTTGCTGTAATTAGGGAAATAAAACAATCGCTCGTCAGAAAATCTCGCTACAGTGAAAGAAAATATTTTAAACGCGAAAAGCAGCTCTGGCTCGTTATCCTTACATAACAAAAGGGAATGACCAATAAATTTTCGCGAGCTCGAAATACGTCTGCGGTCTGCAGACTATTTTTTTTTTTTTCTTTTTCTTTCATCGAACTCGTTGAATCTCGGCGCGTTTTCACAATCTTTGTCTTGAGCGGTTGAACTTAATACATACATTTAGCTTCAACAGCTACTCGGAACACTTTCATAAATTAATCCCCGATTACGTGGCCGCGTAACGCAAATAATAAAGGCGCAATCCATAATCATCCGAGTTTAGCTCGCACGAATCATCGTGCGCAATTAAGCGATCGCTCGCGAAAAGCGCGGCGATTAGCAACGGGGCTCGAATTCAAATCGCTGAAATTGCCCGGCCGCGGCGGCGGCGGCGGCGCACACCCGAAGGCTAATGGCGCAACGAGCGGGCACGCTCGCCGGGAGTCGTTTTCTGCGAACGGCGGAGCGACTCGAGCGCCGGGGGACAATATCTCGATTGCGCCGCTGGATTTCCTACTGCGCGCTCGGCTCGCGATCGCCGCGAAATCGAGCCCCGCGCTTAAGCGAAGGGGCAGCCGGCGCCTCGATCGCGGACCCGGCTTTTCCGATATTCGAGAGCCGCCTGCGAGACCTTCGGCACTGACGCGATTACTGGAAACCGCGCGCACGTCCGACTACTTCAGATAGGAGATGGGAAAAGGGAGAGAGGCGCGCGCGCGCGCGTTACGGTACGGTTCCGTCGCGGTAAGCGCTCTCTTGGCCCGTTTTGTTTTAATCCCAAGCTCGGGAAAACTTGCTCTCTCTCTCTCTCTCGATTCGCCTTCGAACGGCGAGAGCTCGCGCGGCGGAAAATCCTTCGAGTCTATCAGCTTGTCTAATTGCAGGTGTACTTTAAACATATATAAGAAATGGTAAGGTCTTGCAATACAACAGCGCCGAAGAGACCCGGGTAAATAAATTCATAATTAATTCCGAGAAGGAATGCATTAGCGACTCGAAGCCGAGCGTGTGTCGCAATTCTCGCTCGGTCTCGGAGCTCGCTCGCGCGCGAACGGGATTGTGGAACGGCGAGCGCATCTTAAAGGCCGGCTCTTTTCACTCCGGCGCGATGCGCGCGCGCGCGCACGCGCCGAGGCTACGTGCGCACGTCGGTAATAATAGAGCCGATGGAAATTGCAGAAGAGCGCCGGAGGTAAGGAGGCCACGCTCGAGCACGGATGCCCCTCTGCCCGGCGGGAGGACTTTCCCGATCCGGGCCGGTCCTCTTTCTGCTTTTCGAAAGTCGACCCGCGGCGCCGCCGAGCCTCGAACTTTCGGGGCGTCCGCGGCGTTTTCCCCTCGGTTGTCCGAGGCCGGGCTGGGCGGATCTTACGAATTGTAGAAACCGGGGTTCGTTATGTTTATCCTTGGTGTCCGACCCGCGCTTTATAAAAAAGAGTTTTTCCCGTGTTGTAATTTGAGAATTACTTCAGATTTGTAAGTTTAATTTATTAATATGTGTGCTCCCCGGGAAAATGATGCATGCGTCTATTATTCTAAGCGCTTGCAGGCAGCTTTTCAATTCAAGGATTTTCTGTAAATATACATTTGCCGCCTTTTGTTTTTCTCCTCGCGTGGAAACTAGGTGATACTTGCTTGCGGTTATCTGTCCATTTTTTTTACGACTCTCCCCTCTTTTCGTACGCTTTTAAAGAGGTCGCTTTTTGCTCAAGATCGATTGATGGCTAAATTATTTTACCAAATAAGATCGATTTTTCGTCGACGCGTTCACTATTCGATCGTTTTCGAATCTTAAGTGGTTTCGAGTCGTTCAGCAAGTTTAGACGTTTTTTCCGGGCAGGTTAAATTTATAACGGAGATCCACTTAATCTATTGTTCTTAGGAAAACAATCAGGTTTTATGGCCAACGTTAGCTTGTGTGCAAAGGTTTGATTTATTTATTTTAATAAAATGGAGCCGTTGTATTTTTAAGATTATGTTGTAAAAATTTCGAAGAAAAGAAAATGAGTTTTATACCTGCTGAATAAATGCATTAGCCGTAATGCCGCTACTAAAATCTTTGAGAAAAACATTTATATTTTTAGTAGCATAATAAAGCCTACAGAGTATTGAATCATAAATCATTTAATGAATAAAAAAGATATTGTTAAACTAGTGCCTTTAGCACCTGCTTACTCAATCATTTTCACTTGAGCCAATTCACATGAGTCTGATAAGACATGCACGACAATATTTTCTAAGTTGAATCCATATAGACACCTTGAGCTTCATATCTGACAACGCAATTGAAGAGAACACAAGACAGTGCACCGAAACAGCTGCAATAAGCAAGGACACGCGGAACAAAAGGATCGAAGAAAAAAGCTCCGCCGTCGGTAATATTTCGTCGAGTGCAATTCCCCGCGAAGCGCGGCCGATTTCCGGCCGCGGAGGAGAGCCGATTCGCGCGCGGCGCTCCGGCCGCCCGTAATCCCGAGATCCGCTCTTGCTTTTCTTACGTAAGGATCGGCCCCCGCGATTAGTCGTACCAGTCGGAGACGCCGAGCGGCGCGAAAGGATGTCGACCGGCGGATTACCGAGGGACGCCTGCAGCCGCGGCGCGACGCCGGGAGAGCGCACACCTTGAGACGACGGTGTGCCAACGCTCTCTCGCGCCGCCGCGCTGCTTGGGAAATTTAATTGATCGACCGCGACGCGTCGTTGATGCTGCGCGCACCGCGGGCAGCGCTCGTCTTGGCTCTCTCGCTCTCGGCAGACGAGCGCTTGATTGACCGGCGAGACTGTCGCGGGCTTATTGATTGCTGGCTGGGCTGTGCAGCTGTCTTTTCTGTTGGGGGTATGGTTTTTGGTTGATTGATGCTTTTGAGGTCACTGAGGCTTCTTTTTCAATGGGGGATCATTTAATTGTATTACTAATTGTTCCGATTCAAAAGCAAAGAGATAAAAAGTTCGATGTTTATCATTCGGATTGATGGTATTACGGTTGGCAATGAATTTTAGAATTGACGGACTATAAAATTGAGAAAGATAATAGCGACATTTTTTTCGGTAATCACCTTCATTTGACTTTCACGTCGATCCTCGGCGAAGTACAATATTTTTCCAACAGGAAACACCTTTTCCTTTAGTCCCGCGCGAAGCGAATGGAAAGAATAATTTATAAGCATTACCTCGAAACGACTTTCCACAATCACTGCAATTACGCGCTCGTTCCCATTACTCCTACCCGGCCATTGTACCCTAGCCCAAGTACCCCAACCCATCTCATCCAGCTAATTAATAAAATCGCAAGTGGCACGCGTAAATATCGACGTAGCTACCCGGCGGCTTTAACCCACTGCCGCGACGAGAGGAACAACGGCGCGGCAAGTAGGTCGTTAAAAGGCAGTCACTTTAGCCTCTCCTTATCTCCCTGAACGGCATTGTGTACGGCAGGCGAGAGCGAGCGCGCCGGACTTTCCAGCGAGCTCGCCGCTCTCGACCTGTTGAGTCGCGGCCGCGGGAGACCCCGGGGGAGTTTTCGAAAGCCGCCCCCCCCCCTCCCCCGCGAGGAGTCGCGCGGCACTGATGCTCCGCACCGCGAGAAACTCGAGCTTCTCGGATAATCAATCGGGATTTTCGCGAGGACGAGCTCGAGTCTCCGGGAGGTGGCTGGCCGGTCGCGTTTCCTCGTCGCGGAATGATCGATTGGTGGAGTACGGCGGTTATTGAGTTTGCAGGCGGTGCAGCGTCGGTGGCGTTTCGCGTCGAGCGACAGCGTGAGGTATAGGAAGGTAATCAATCTTTTAACGTAAAGATTTTATTGTTCTCGAGCTGGAGCGCGGTCGTGAACGTTTGCGCGAATAATTTCGTTCCGATCGAGCTGAAAGAAAACTTTTTATCACTTGATAAAACAGCAGTAAAGCGAATAATTACGCGGCAGAAACGTTACTTATAAAACGTTGGATTTTTTTCACATTTTAGTCGAATGCGTGATTCACAAAGCTCCTTATCCGTTGCGCAACGCCATCGGAAAAACTTGGATCGTCGCATTTACATAACAATAATCATGCCATCGAACGAAGCTCTGTAAAACGCGCCTCTCGCGGAGGCGAATCTACAGCCCGTAAAAACGCAATATGTATTTCTGACGCCGAAGCGCGGCCCGTGCCGCCGATGCAGCGGTGAAAAGCCCCGCATACTCGGGCGGAATTCTTTTGCGCGGCAGACGGAACAATTACAGTAGCGAGCCCCTCCCCCGATAATACGCGAACTTTCCCTCTCGGTCGAGCGGCGATCCCGCAAAGACAACGTCACACGAGGCTGACCATTCGACCAGCGCGCGCGCTTTTCCCGCGCCGCCGCGCGAAAGAAAAAGAGGCCCATCGGGATCGTTAATTGGAATTTCCGAGCGAGCACGAGAGGCAGCAATTAGACTGCGGACCGAAAAAGAAAAACGATGGCTTTTCGCTTTCGTTCCACGGCGATGGGCTAATTAATATCGCCAGTCTGCTGTGAAATAAAAATCCATATCGACTTTCGACGAGTCCGTTTTCGTCCGTCGACCGACGGCGAAATGAAACGGGGGAGGGGAATGGAAAATTTCGGCGAGATGTTTCATTGTTTTTCTTTTCTCCCTTTCTGCTTTTTAATCCCCGGTGCAGCTTCGCGTTCGAAGGAATCAAAGAGGAGATTCGATATTTTGATTATGCGGAGAAAACTGTTTTTATAGTTGGCGTGAAAGTTTCTATAATCCCGTGAAAGTGATAGAAATTAGCTTGTTGACACCGTCGTAAAAATCATTGTAATACTTTGATGCTGACCTTAAAATTTTTATGCTGTAAAGTCGACAATTTTTTCAATCTTTCAAGCTCCTCCATTTGATTTTCCGAGCCGAAACCCCAAAAGGAGCTTTTTGTCGTTCGCATATATATTTTATGAGATAAAAAAAAAAGGAAATTGTAAAACCGCGAAATCTCCCGAAAGACAATAACCGCGTTTCATCAATTATTCACGTCAGTCAGCTCAGCGTTGCATAAAATTATCCAAAGAATCGCAGAGCAAAGCGAAGTAATCAATATCAGTCGCTTGTTATGACTGCCTCGTTTTCCAAAGCGAGCGAAACCGTGAAATGCAGGAAACGTTACACTTTCACAAAAAAAGCGAGACTATTGTCATACGATACGAGCGATAAAAAACGCTTCTGTACTAACGGTACAAAGGGAAAAAAAGGAAAAAATTGCGAACCAAACTAAATCTCCCGTCCGATACGGGACGGAAGTGCTCGAATATCTCTGAATAAGAATTCACCGTTTCCCGCGCATATCTCTGCATTCATCGTCCGCCGAGTGACTGTCCGGCGCGCGCGAGCTCGTCGATTTTCTTCCGGAAAATCTCTGCGCGGAGAGCTGCGTCGTGCGCACGCGCGCGGACGTCTTCGCGCGACGGCGGATCATCCTCTCGTTCGCGTGTATTTATGCGCGCGGCGAGAGCGCTTGCTATTCTGGGTGCGGGGATCCGAGGTGGGATTTTTCGCCGATAGTCTGGCGTTGGAGTCACTTTGCGGTGGGATGCCCGAAGCAAATCGCTTTCGGACGCTTTCCCCGACGGCAGCTTTCTGACGGATGGGTACGATGTCTTGCTTGAGCGTCCAATGGGCTTTTTTTAAATAGTGAATTTAACTTGTGGTTTTGAAAAAAAAAAAAAACGATCCACGCTGAACGTGTAAACTTCTGGATAGACGTTTCTAATTTAAGGATCGGCTAATCAGCGGGTAGAATTGAAAATTGCTAAAACATACGCTGACTATCCGCATTAAGAATTAATTTTTTTGCGCGCCGAGCAAAAAAATTGTTACTTCGGTTATGCAAAGCGTGCGCGACCGAAGTTGTAAAGTTAAAAGAACTGACAAAGCGTTAAATTTTAGTGCCCGCGAAGCATTGAAATTTTAAATAATAATTGTCTGCTACACGTAATTTTTCAGTGCAGGAATTGTTGTTTATAAAATGCACGCTCCTGCATTTGCAATTTGAAAGATAATTTATCAACGCTAAAATTTTAAAGTAAAATCGTATATGACACTAGAGGATTATAGTTAATCTTCATAAGACTATTATTTCTAACTTGACTCTTACTTGTCAATTTTACTACGAGTTATGGAAATGTTTTTGTATAAAAGAATCCTTTTTACTGAAGTTATGTAACCAGTGACCGTGAAACTACGCATTTCCTAACAATTTTTTTTAGTAAATTGAAATTCCAATTTGTCACTTCAGTTCAAAGATAAAAAAAAAAAAAAAAAAATGATGAAACTCGGATCGTGAAGTCTGAGACTACGTTCATTATATTCGGGGACAGCGGAGCGTAATAAATCGCGGTTAATTTACAACACCTCCAGCATTGTCAAAGCCGAGTGACATTGAAGCCTCACAAAGCCCCATTGAAAGCAATGATTTACCGAAAATTATTTAATAAACTCCCCTCCGCTCGTAAAAGTAAGAGTGCCGCCGACGCAAGGATCTCCCAATGAGAGGAGTCGGCGCGCAATTGCAGTCGGCCTGCCTCTCTCTCTCTCTCTCTCTCTCTCTCTCCTTCTTTCACCCACAACTCGCGCGCCGGCGGCGTATACATATCTGCCTACGAATCGTCGTCGAGGGTCGGGCGCGATTCCCAGGCGATATTCCTCCCGACCGGAAACGGCGACCTCGCCGCGGCGGCAGCTGGCGCGCTCAATTTTTCCCGGCCGCGCGAAAACACGCCAGTCCCCCGAGCGATGAATCATGCATCGGCGTTGGGAAACGCGGCATCGCCAATTGCGCTTGTATCGTCGCTCGCCGCGCGACAGCCGCGAAATTACGCGAGCTCTTTGCGCAACGTCGGAACTATTACGCTTCCGAGGCGACGCTCGCTCTCCCGGGGTCGCCGCGACTCGGGCCCGCGAAAAAGGAGAAGGAGCTGCTGATCTCTCGGGCGACGAAGGGAAAGGAAGGAAGGTGCCGGGCGCGGAGGGCAAAAGACGGCCGCGTTTATTTCCGTCCCGGGCGCCTGGAGAGCGAAGACGCGTCGCGCTTCCAGCGGGCCGAAGAGCTTGGCGCGGGTTCAAGAGACCGATTTAGCGCCGCTTTCGGGAGTGCGCCTCCCCTGGGCCGCCGCTCTGCGATCGGCTAGGGTCGTTCTACTGCCTGCTTACGCGGCTAATTCCGCCGGCTCTTTTGTGCTCTCGCGTCTCGTCTAATAAGCCAAATTGATTGGGTAAGCTCGTTGCGGAGAAAGCGGAGAGTAGTTGTTCGGTTGCAGGAGGTATTTTATGCTTTTTTTTAGCAGTAAAGCGAGACTGGCTTTTTCTGCATTAACTCGGATCTGC
>JAWWEM010013708.1:0-23750 GCA_035582935.1 Ormyrus thymus | reverse complement strand
AATCGTTTTTTTTCTTCTCATATCTCAAGTTACGATACAGAATAGTAATTTTTACTCCTTTTTTTCTCTCAGTGTAACAAGCGGATTCCGTTTGTAATAAGAGGATCGTTCTTTCAGTGAAAATTATCGTCGATTTAGGCGCGAAAAAAGGGATTAACCAAGCGGGCTTTAATTGGCGATTGCATGCATAGATCGGACTGGTTCGAGCCCCGAACCTTTCTCTCTCGGCCGGCTGTCGATGTCGTCTCGGCGGGGCGATCCATTTTCGTCGGGTTTCCACATTTCGCGGCTCGACTTTTTTAAATAAGGCCGCCATACCGACCTTTCGGCTGAAAAAAGCAAGTTCGCACATACGCCTAAGGCGCGCGTGGCGATGTAAATCTCGAAGCTTTGATTATTTTTAATTGCTGACTTTTTTCCTCCCAAACCCGCCGTCGATCGATCCGACTAATTTTACAGGCGACCCGCACGTCCGACGAGTCCGACCGGTGGGACACAAACGTGCGGACACTCGGTAATTAAGTCGTTTCGCAAGCTTCTCGGGAGCTAGTAAGACCTTAGTTTGCCAAAAATGAACGTTTATTTAACGACGCGAACGTATGGTGGTTTTTAATTTGCGTCCGAGAGCAGTAAGCGACGCTATAAAAAGAGCTGTTGAATAGAGATTCGGGCGTGTGACTTGGAAACCGTATCTCGCGATGTACATTTTTTAATTGCGCTCGCAAGAATTTCAGAGAGAGAAGAGCTGTTTAAATTATCCCGCTGGCTTGATATATATCAAAGACTAACGCGCTCGAGATGAATTTGACGAGCAATAATTTATCAAGCTTCCTCGAGACGTATAATCAATTTTTTTTCAGCATCCCGCACGTGCAGCGATAATTTACCATCCGACCTCTTCAAATCCATATAATTTCATCCCAACAGCTGACGCTTCCTTGCAAGCCAGAAATTTCGGACAAACGGCGCCTGGCGCACGAGAGGATGCCAAGTCTGTGGACACTGCAGCGAGAGAGTCCATTCGTCCGCTCTCCGGTCTCTCGCGCGTTTGCGCAAGCGCGCGCGGTTAATAACGTGTAATAAAGGCGGCTGTTTGCCAATGGCTCCGCAGCGCCGGCCGATCGGGTGAACGGAGGATGCTACAGGGGCAGCGAGTTACGTGCGAAACTGGAGTTTCAGGCTTTTCCCGGCATCTTTGCGCCTCCGAAGGATCGCGCGCGCGCGAGCGCGGAGCAGCTCTTGCGGCTAATTACGTTTTGCGATTCGCGTTTATGTAAGTGAGAGCGACCGCTTATTTGCGAAACGAGCGCTGCACTTCTCTCCCTTTCCTTTCCTTTTTTTTCTCTCCCTCTGCCCTCCCCCCCGCGCGCGCGCGCCGCATCCTCGGCGCAGACGCGCTTTATTATAATTATGTAAACACGCGATAAAACTCGAAATACGAGCTGCGTGGCTTGTAGGAGCATTAGCGTTAAAATTAGCTGAATTGATCGATGCAGTCGGGGGGGATTATTTTGTTTTATATCGTCTGTTAATTTTTCAATGCAAACACGTTATACGAGGGGCATCGCGTAAATCAGACGTGACGTCAGAACTGTTACACTTTTGGCATTGTGTGACGTCATATGCCTGCAGAATGACTTTTAAAAGGCTATCAAATTTTTTTTTTTTTTTTTTTTTGAGTTTTACGGGGATAAAAAGGCGAATTTCCAGTCTGAAATCGTTTAATGCTGTTTACAATTTCGGACGTAGCAATATAAAATTATGTAAAGCACCATCGGCGCTTGCAATTTAAAGCGGCAGAGCTGCATGCGAACCGAAATTCTTTTCAATTAATCCGGCGGAGAGCCTTACATAAAAGCAATCGAGCGGAAAAGAAAAGAGCGCGGAGAGCCCTAAACGCGCTTATACGACTCGAGCGCGCAGGACATCCCGATATCCCCAGCGAGAGCGCGTTTATGTAAATGTCCGGCTCTCGCTAACGACCCGCGGGAGTCGCCGGGCCGGTCGTTAAGACTTCCTCGACTCCCTCCCGGCCGGGGCCGCTAAAAGGTCCCCTCCTCGAGCGGCCGCCGGGGCCTTGACTGATGCTCCGGATCGGTTACGATCGGCCTCGGCGACGGCGCGATTTACGCGGCCCGTTTAGCTTTACGGAGCGGCGGGTTTTCGCGCGTTTTTGAATTTACTGTTATACCGCGGGGCAGCTGTAACTATTTTTCAGACGGAGCCGGAAATCACTTTGACTCGGCGCTTGCTCGGGCTGAGAAGAAGGGCGCTGGGCGGGAATGGATGCTGCTGCACTTTGAGGATTGTACTCGGGTTTCAGAAAGAATTCTTTGAATAATATCGATGCGAAATGAAAGCTAGCGAGATGTTAGCTCTCCATTTTGGAAAGGCAACATTTTTATTCTACATTTGCAATGATTATCAATCTAAATTGATATTCATCTCTTTGAAATTGAAGCAGGCGGCTCTGATCGTTTTGCGAAAAAAAGACGCGGTGCGGCGCTGTTTCCAGCCTCGCGAGAGCCATTTTCGAATCCAGGACAATGTACAGACGTGGCGGGTCGTCTTTTTCAAAAGTCCCATACCTCAGGTCTACAAGGAGCGCTAGAGCGGCGTTAGAAAAAAAACTTGCGGAGGCAGCGATCGCCGCGCAAATAAAAGGTGGCCTTGAGCGCATCCATCCCTGCCTTAGAAGGCTCGATTGCACCAGTTTTTCCGCGCAATTTCTTTTCCCGCTCTCCGCTCTCGCGCTTTTTCATCCCGCTGCCGCCGCCGCGCCGCTCTCGGCTTCTTTCTCTCCTGCGGGCTCGATTAGCGCCATTTATTAGATCAATCATCAGTGTCAGACGTTCTGGCAAGCGGCGTTTGTCTTGCTCAATCCGCCTGCCTTTCTTCTCCCGCCGTGAAATTTTCTCATTAATTCGCCTACGCCGACGAGAGGCCGATCCTTTTCCTTATGTACACAGCCGCGCTGCTTTTTCAGGGCAAACAAACGATATTGACAGCCCGGCGGGGAATGATTTTACTTTTAATTGCGTTTAATTAGTGTGTTTAGCGGCCGGGGTGATTGATAACTTTCAGCGTCGGCGGTTTATATAATAAAGCGATTATCGCCGTCATGGGAACAAATTCTCGCCGGGGCACAGACTGAATTATATTTTCTTTGTCGCCGTCGAGCGGCGCGTGCTGCCGCCGCTGCCGGGTAAATTACCGAGCGTATCTCGCTAATTTGAATAACAGTAACCATCGGTCAGAGTTTTTCCTGCGGTCGCCAAGAAAGTAGGAATGTAGGAAGAGCGAAAGAGGACGGCCGCTCGATCGATCGATTTCCAGATAGCGCGCGCGGCGCTCTTTTCAGCGGCGAGCGATAATTAAGAGAGCTCGGCGCGGTGTGAAAATCTTTGGCTCATTCATCGGAGATTCTGCAGCCCTTTCTCCGCGCGCTCTAATCCCTGCCCGAGTCGTGCAATTAATTCAAGCCTGCAATTTCGAGTATGCGCGCGGGGAAGTGAACTTTCCGTGTTCGTAGTCTTAACACGGATAGTTTTGCGGATTGCCTTTTCGCTTCGAATTGAAAATTGAACAATATAGTAAATGAGACTTTATTCAGCGCGGAAAGTCAGAAAGTAAAAGTGCAGAATGATGCGGCTAAAACCTTTCTGCGCCGCATTTCGTAAGAAAACCTGCTGGCGATCCATCCCAAAAATTAAGCAGAAAAGCGTCGATGCACCCGAACATTAAGCTCGTTTAAAAGGCCAAATTAGAAAGTCGTAATTCCGCAAGATTATTGTGAAACTCTCCGAGTTTTTCGCGGAGGATTAACTCCGGGCAGTTACGGGCCCCGGCGAATAAAAAGGCAGAATCAATCGTTCGCCTCTCGGCAGCACTCATCATCAGCGATTAGCTCCGCGGCGCGAATCGGCATTTAAATAAGGCACTCGGCCGGGTAATAGCAGAGCGCGCCCGGGAGAGGAACAAAGAAGGCTACCTTACCTCGCTGCGTGCCTCGTTTTCTTTAGCGGATCGATCTCGCGGCCGTTATTAAGCAGGCATTTAATTATGCAAGCGCGACGAGGAGCTGCCGGGCGATGATATGGCTCTCCTTTTCTCTCTCCGGCGGGAAATGTAAGGCGCGCTTTTGTTTCTCCTGCGTCTGCGCGCCCACGCCGGGCGCGCGGGAATGCGCGACACGTGGAATATTACACGTGTGGGCAGCGGGCAACGTATCATCTCGCTCGGATCGATGAGCCCCGGCATTTGCATTCGCGCTGCTACACAGCCTCTGCACCTGGCTGCGCGCTGTGTGTGCCTTTTGTTTATTCAAGCTGATAGCGTACAATGAAATTCCTCGGGGCCCATTGTTTCGGGAGGCTTTATTGCCGAGATCGGGATTACGCGAAATTATTTATTAATGGACTATTATTATGCTCAGACAAAGCGGCGAGTCTTATAATTGCTAATAGGATTTTGGAGTTTCGCCAGTCCCCGTCAGTTTTGCGGAGAAGTTAATAACCGCGAGGACAGAAGCGGCGAGGATAGTCCATTTTCGCGCTCGACGCCTCGGGCAGAGTTCCCGCAAGCGCCCTTCGCTGCTTTGCACGCCCTTCGGGACGATCGAGTGTCTCGCACCGTCGCGGCTTTTCCCCCGGTGTTTGCTTTCACGCGTAGGCCCCAGGTGGATAGTTATTTTAATATATTCCTAACGCGCCGCGAGTTGCGCACCAGGTAATTAAGATTTTTTCCCCGGGAAGGGCCGAGCAATAGACGGTTTTTTCGCAGCTGAGCTTCGCCGCGGCTAATGGCTAATTTGGAGTTTAAGTGCGCGGCGCGAGCGCTCTCTTGCGAAATTCGCCATTTTTCATTCCTATTATTTATGAAATAAATTCAATTAATAAGCTTCATAAAAAGGAAACGTGTTTGGGTTTTAAGCTTTTTCGAATCGGCCGATTATTGGGTCGTGCGTGCTGAGTGGAACTAAAAATTGGATCGCGAGCGGAGCATTATGCGAGAGCGCAGAGTTTTGCAATTTTGTGTTTTATGAAAAAAGTGATTTATAGCTTTATGGGGATTATTACGAAGATTCTTTCGAGTTGATGGGGTTGCTTCGAAAAGGTAAAATATAAACATTTAATTTTACTGCGTCATTAAGGCTCATCAGTTATCGCGAGGAATTTTTTCTTTGAAACGTTTCAACTCGATTCGAAAAGTGGACTTTGCATTACATAATAATAATGTAAGAATTTACAGAATTCGTTAAAGTCGAGTATTTTAAAATCCTATCCGGTAAGCAAAGGAATATCGAGAAAAACCTAGGAAAGTTTCCAATTCCGTAAGTAGATAAATGCCGGCTTCAGTCGGACATTTAGTTCTATACGTATTATGCATCTTATTTTTTGAACTTTCACTGCTTTTTAACGCTACTTCGATAGCCGATTTTTTCGTTTTAGTTCGGTATTTCTGCACTATCTAAATTAAATACTCCGCGCTTACGGAAAATCTCTGCCCCGCTGCACTTATGTACTCTTAAGGAATATGCTTTACTATTTACGTCATTTAATTGTACGTATTTTATGAAAGATATATACATAAAATAAGCATTCGACCTGGCGCAGAAAGATAAATTAAGCAAACACATTTAAATAAACCATCAGTTTTTTGCCAGACGCATTTCTATCAGTCAGAGTGCATTTCCTGCAGTTTTGCTCGTACTCCATTTTAAATTATTGGACATTTAGAAGGTAGCAGTCGGAGCGCGCTTTTTATAATCATTAATTATTATGTAGCAACATTTCAAACATAGTTGAACTTTAGCCAGCGGCAGTTTTCGAATATCTAAAGTACCAATAATAAGCAAGATTTAGTGTTTGAGCAGTACCAGAAAAATCGACCGATGTTGAAAATTCATTCGTGAACCTGCGCGGATTTCATAGGAAACGTTATTGCAAGTGATCTCGATTTGATTTATGCCTCGGCCGTTAATAGAATACTATTTGAAATAATTGATTCAACGGAGTAATTACTTAAGTACTAAACTTTCAGATTTAAGTACTTAATTACCCTTCAAGCGCCGTCAAAGAAAAATGGCTTTTTTTAATAAATTAAGTTGCTTCAGCGCAACGCACCCCAATTTTACTTTCGATATTACAAAGTAAGCGCGTTATTTAAAGCCTCATTATGCACATAATTATAAAACGTTAATCGAGGAGGTTGAACCAACAATCTAAAAACCGCATTTAAAAGCTTCCCGAGCGCCGTAAATCAGCCCGAAAATTATGACGTTTACTCAATTCCTGAAAGATCGTGTTTTCCAGAAAGGCCGCGGAGTCGGAGAGCCGCAATCTCTGCCATTTAAATTTTCCCGCTGCGCATAACCTCCGGCTAGCCGCTGTAACTGGAGCGGTCGATCGGGTAATCGCGTAAACGCGGCGCGAATGAAAAATCCGCGAGAGCGCCGATGCAAATTGCCGAGAGAGGCTGCTCGTTTCGAATGGTGTGTGCATATACGCGCGCGGGCCCCCAGCCATTTCGTTCGCCCAAGGGGTGTTCGAGTCCTATTAGAGCAGCTGTTGGAAAACTTGCAAATTTACGGCAAATTTAGAGCTTTATTTCAGATTCGACGGTGTTATATAATCTCTATTTATTGAAAGTACATGTGAGCTGTTTAAGAGGCTTTTGCAAATGTGCCGCTTGCGTCACGAAGAGGTGAGGAGAAAAAGGTTAAATGGTGAAAAGCTTTTAAGGGAATAAAGCTATTTAGCAACAATTCGAATAAAACTTGTTGCCTTTGAGAAAAGAATAAGTTTAATGCAACTCCATACGTTCCTAACAGCATTTTTCCCGCTGCTCGGCGACGAGTTCTCCAAGGACGGACGATCTAAAAAAATGGAGAAAAGCAAAATTTGACTCGTTAACACCTGCCGAGCCGCGCGCCAGCTCATAAATTTAACAGCTCCCCGAGATTTTCCGAATGCTGAGAAATTTCGCGGCGGGCAAAAAGTGCGCGGAAAGAACCGTTCGACCGTAAATAACGAGGAACAAAAGCTCGAGAGAGAGAGAGAGCAGCTCTTTATGCTCGGGCGAGCACAGTGGAGCAGCGAAGATCTCAGGGCGGCTCTAAGCGCTCATTGTATCGCGTGTCTGGAACGGGCCGCGCGGCAGAGTTCGGCCCGACTCGCGCGTGCCTAATGGCTCGACGTTTATTATCGGATCCCCGCATCGTAGCCCAACGTGTACATATATATATATATATATATACACGCGCCGCTTGTTAAGCCATAATAAAACGGAACGGGCCCGATTCTTCTTCGGGGAAAGAAGCAGAACGCGAAGGAGGCGGCTCTCGGACATGGGAAAGTATAACGAACGACTTCATCGCTCGGCGCGCTCGATTTTAATATGTATACACCCGGCGTTAAACGCGCCTTTAGCCGTAAATTTCTGACGCCCAGCTGCAAGTGTGTGCCACATTCTATCGGCCGGCGGAGGTGCGCCGTTTTAAGAAATTGCTCTTTGATACCCTCGTTACACGTCTTGCGGGCTCTATTATGGTTACAAATGGCGCTCGATAAGCGCATTAGGCCTTTCCGCGAGGATTGTTCGCGAGGCTCGTCCGGGCAGCGAGTGCTCAAATTTCAATAATACCGCCGGGGAGGTTCGTTAGGTGATAATCGGGGCGCATCGCTCGGCTCGGATCGAGCCTCTCTCGCGATAAAAGCGTGACGTATTAATCAAGTCATCGATCGCTCCCGACACTCTCCGCAAGCCAGCTTCCCGCTACCGGGGACGCAGGTCGGCGGACCGGGTAATAACGAGCGCGAGAGGAAAAAGCTTTAAAGCCTGATAATGAATCGTCGTGGAAAGTGCCGCGGGGTCCATTAGCCACTTGTTACCGGCGCACTACTTTTTGCCGCGGCTCTCCGTGCGCAGTTTCTTCGAAAGTGCACCTGCCCGGCCGCTCCGCATACGCCGGGAAACAAAATATTTTCCATCCTAGGCTCTTTATGGTTGTGTAATGATGTTATTATTTATCCCGCGCTGACAGTCACGCAACTTTTACTTCCAATATCTTTTTCGCCTCTTCTGCACAACGCTCGCTAATCTCAGCCGACGCGCCGGCTTATTACCGAGTGAATTAAGCGCGAAGCGATCTCCATCATCGTTCTAAGCGATCAAAAGCGCACTTTACAACGCGAGGGGTATCGTCGGCCGATTGGATAAACACTGTAATGCAGGCGGAGCGTTATGTCACGCGGCGGCAATTAAGCATCGGCCGTTCTCGGCTCTCATTTTTTCCCGGATATAATTACAAGGCGCCGATAAAATTTATCATCCGAGTCGCCTCTCCAGCGGCGGCTCTCGCGATATTCGGCGGGCTCGCATAAATTACGATTCAATTACGCTTCAGCTCGGCTGGTAAAAAGGAAGAAAAAAAGGCCCGCGAGCGGCGCGCATTGTAAGCCCGGAGTGCTCGATAACTCAGAATAATTAATGTCGCGCGCGCGGCTCTCTCGCGGGCCGCGGAAGATTTAAACGAAGGCGCATGCGCCGCGCGCGGCCACGAGCACGTGCTCTGCGATTCGCCGAGCTTGATACACCCGCGGAGAATTCCCGCTCATAAGTGGATTTCTGATTTAGCATCTCTTTAGGCGCGTTATAGACGAGTATCTCTGGAATCTGAGCCGCGCGCCAGCCGAGGATATACCCGTGAGAGAGGCTTGTTTATCTTACGAGCCGGGCAGCTTTATCGTTTGTTTGTTTCTTTGCAACATTGTCGAGCTTGCGAGGATTTTAATAAGTTCTTCGCTTCGGGAGAGGGAGAGAGGATGTACAACTGATAAGGGCTCGTGCTTTAGTTGGTAATGAGTTTTGTTTACACCCGAGAAAGTGCGCCGGTAAATATTGCGATGGATTATTATTGGAGTACGGCAAGTGCTTCAAAAGCTACATAATCATTTTTCAGCCCGGCGATCGTAAACATTTGACTTGCGGGTTCGTTTTGTTTTTCGTCTCATTTACATGAGCGAAAATAAAGGGTCTACTAGTTTACGAGTCTGGCATTACTTTTTGTCAAAATAATTTAAAAACAAATTTACGGCGAGTCGTTCGCTTGAATTATTTTATTTGCAATTTATGAAAGTTAAATTCGAGCTGATTGCAGTGCAGTGCCTGTACTTTAATGCGGAGGCTAATAAAAAAAGCCTTGAAGCCGAATTTATTTACATTTCGAAAAGTAAGCATTACTTTCTGCCGTCGCCCCGGTCCGTTCCGAAAACGGAGCCGTCGGGCCGCAAGTTTTGAAAATGCAGAGTCCTCTGCAGTCCCGCGGCTTTCCTCGTTAAAGATCGATTGAACCGTCACGGAGAGCGCGCGCGAGGGACAATCGAATTTAAGGCCGCGCTGGAAACGTCTCACGCACGACTGCGCGAGTAAGTGAACAGCGGGCAAAAAGCATAAACCGAGAGAGCCGGCTTCCCGTGAAAAAGCTCTCCGGGCAGATCGCCGAGAGATCGCGTCGAATTTATTGACTCGGTGCGGCAAAAATGCGAGTCCGTACACCTTAGAGGGACCTCTTCCGGGTGTGTCTCTCTCTCTCTCTTGCTCTCTCTCGCGAAAGGTTATCTAAGCCGTTCTCCCGAGATAAAGCGAAAAAAGCAGCCAGCCCGGAGAGAGAGAGAGAGAGAGAGAGAGAGAGAGAGAGAGAGGTATGATGCACGTAAGAGCGTTATCGGCGCTCAGCATCGTCCTCTAAGAGATGCGTGAGCGGCGCTCTTTTTACTTTCACCCGCTCGGCGTCATATCGGCCCTCGATTATACAGTCGCGCGCGCCGGGTAATTATTGGACGTGTTCGAGGACGGGACAAATGTTTATCGGCTCGATATTTCACTTGCCGTTTCGATCGAAAGGCTAGAGAGAGAGAGAGGAGGCTGCACAGCTCGGAGGCACGACTTGTTTTATGGACCGGTCCTTATTATGCGCGCGCATCGTCCAGAGTTTAATTCGGCGGGATTATAAATGCTGCGGTCAGTTTACGTAATGGGCTGCGATTATTTTTCGCACGTTATGTAAATGATTCCCCCCCGAAGTCGATAGCCGGCCCATAGTTTAATTGTCGCGTTAATTCGGATCGATTAGCGGTAATGCGTTTATTTTATTGCGGGAATTATTTTTGTTTTCTCGGTAAAACGAGACGTTTAATAAAGGTGTTGAGAGAAGAGTCGAAAGTTGTACCTCTTCGCCGAGGCTACTTTGCAAGTGGCGATAAATAAATTCGTGGGCGAAATTATATTGGATTGTCAAAAAATTAGCGTAGCCGCGGAGTTTTTACGTAATGAAGAAAGGTTGAAAGTCAAATGGGTTTTTGTTAAAAATACTTGAGCATCAACCGAAAGTGATAGAACGTGATAGAATCATTATGTAAGATAACGCGTTTTGTTTTTTTTTTACAAGTATCCATAGACAGCTGGAGTCGCTTATTTTTACTTATCTATTTGAAATCTATTTAAATCTCGAATTCGAAAAAGGAAGTGTCAACTTTTAAAACAAGTCCTATTACAATTCGAAAAAAAACTCGACTCAGCGGAATCTCGCAGCTACTCGATCTCCAATGAGAAAAATATTTGACATTCTAAAATTGCCAAAGTGACGAAAAGCAAAAGCGCCTTTCTACCGCGGCGATGAGTTTTTGCATCGCAAAGCAG
This sequence comes from Ormyrus thymus, assembly GCA_035582935.1. Classification (NCBI taxonomy): domain Eukaryota; kingdom Metazoa; phylum Arthropoda; class Insecta; order Hymenoptera; family Ormyridae; genus Ormyrus; species Ormyrus thymus. The sequence continues at coordinate 13,049 of JAWWEM010013708.1, read as the reverse complement.
CCGCGCGGCACTCCAAGTCCCAGAAACAGTTGCGTTCGACCTCGGCGGTCGGTTTTCCCTCGAAAGCGCACGGCGTTTTTTCCTCGTTTTTTTTTTCTTTTTCTTTTTGGCGAATCGGTTACAAAAAAGGTGCCGTTACGGCAGCAGGAGTCAAGGGGGTCCGTCGGTGTCCCTCGCGTGCAGCTCTAAGCAGTGTGCCCCGACCGCCGCCGCGCGCACGCGGGGGATTTAACGGGTGTTTATCCGCTATCTTCCCGCGGCTCGATTTCCAATGCGACTCGGGTTATAAATTAGTTTTCGAAAGTGCGCGCGCGTGCGCGGGGGGGCACCGCTAGCTCGCGAGCTCAGCTGGCGCTCGGCTGCACGCACGCGCCATCCCCCCGGACTGCCCGGCTAATGGAGGTTTGTATCGCCGAGGTGCGTGCGCGCCGAGCGCGACCTGCTTTTGTCCGCGGAGGTTCCTCTATTTTCGAGCGAGGCTTGCGGCTTACGTAAGCCGCGGCTTGTTTACCGAGGCTTTTTGGTCCTGCCCCAATCCAGGGAATCGGACCGGTTTGCAGATGCAGGGCGACAACGTCTGCGGCTTTTTCTTCTTTTTTTTTTCCATTTACCGGGCCGTGTTCATTGTGGAAGGAGAGTTGGCGATATATTTGGCTTGTCAGATAACGTCTTTATTAAGGCGCTCGTTTAAGGATGCAGGTTCCAATTATTGAATTAAAGTTTGAGAATCGCCGGTGATTTATCACGGTCAAGTATATTATAAGTGGTTATTTTTACTTTCTAAATTTGAGAAGCTGAAAATCAGACGAGACTCTTGGGCTGCTTGAAAAAAAGCCAACGTAAATGTTTGCGCTCCTCGCCGCGATTGAGAATTAATAAGCGACTCGATCGAGTGATGCGCGGAGTTTTACGTACCGTGAAATAGTTACGTTTGAAAGAGCGCCTGTATTCAGAAGTGGCCTTTCATCCAGGCTTTCTTGCGAAACGCTGAAAGCGCTCCTTTGTGATCGACTCTCGAGAATTCCTCATTCCGGCAAATCAAGTTGAAAGCCAGAGCCGAAGGCGGGCTTCAGTGGGAGGGGCCTAAAGCGAAGAAGCGTCGGAAAAAGGAGGAAGCAGCCTTCGGTAAATTACAGCCGAGCGAGTGACACTCGTCGGAATTCTCGAGTTCTCTCTCTCTCCTCGACGTGTGGGAGCTCGTTCCTTATGTTAAGCAGCGCCTCGAACGCTGTCATTGCCACACCTCCTCTCGCGCCTCGCGATAGTCAATTATCCACTCCCGCCGCGAACAATGATCCGACCCCCCGCGCGACTGCAGTCCCTGCCCGCGCCGAGCATTCGAGAGATTTCCCGACGAGGTGTTAACATCCGTTTTTCCGCGGATTCCGCGGCGGCAATTAGTGAAAAAAAAAACGCGCCGAGAGATGAAGAAGAAGGGCCCTCTCCTCTCCTCTCGGAAAGAAACTCGTGGGAACGCGCCGTCCGTCGCCGCGCGGCGCATCCGAGAAATATCGCGGAAACAAGGCGCGTACACGACGATCGCGATCTGCCACGCGGCCGTTTGTTCGTACGTGCCGCGGACGCGGGTCTCCCTGGAAAAGCGCGCGCCGCCGCTCCGTAATTGAGTGTTTTCAGGCCTCGTAAAACGCCTGTCTTCCTTTTTGTCGGACGAGCGGGAGAAAATATTTCCCGGGAGTTATTGCACTTTCTAAGGCTGCTCCGGCTCCTATCTCGCGCGCGCGCACTTGCAAATTCGACTCCGGCGAGTCGGTTGAGATCCGGCCCAGATATTCCCATTCCGCGGCGGCTAAAAGGTGTTAATGCCGGGTATTACGTTTGTTAACGTGCCTTTATATCGATCCGATGCCGAGTTAAGCCGGGGATAAGGCGGACGAATCATCGTTATTTCTCTTAATGCGCGAATAAATTCTGCAGGCCTGCGTGCGTTTTCAGCATTGAGTTGTAAGCGATGCCGGCCGGAATTGTAATGCCGCTAAAGCGGTATTATATTTTTACGGGCTGCCGAGCTTTAATCGTCCAATGAAATCCCATTAAAAATAGAGACATTTATTTTCTTTCGGTATGGTATAGTTCAGTAAGCAGATACAATCGCAAATCACGATAAAATTCACGAGCTCCTTTAGCAATGCTGTATTATGGTTAATTAATAATTGAGTAACAGGGATTTTTTCACTTTTAAAACAAGATTTATGGCTACGAAAATAGGGGGGGAAAAAAACTATTGAAAATTCATTGGAAAAAAGCGGGCAAAGAAACTTTCCTAATAAGATTATTTATTGCGAGAACCCGCGCTGAATCGTAAGAAACACAAATAAAATTAAGTATTGCATTACTTTAGAAATTTCCAGCTTGAAAGCGATGAAATCATCAATGAATTTCCGTAGACTGCTTTAAAGAAATTGACGAAGGTGTGTCTGATGGACTAGAATGGGATGGTAATCGAACCGAGAACGATGAATAATGTACAGTTATCGTCTGGCATTAAAGTATTTTTATCCGCCGTTCATTCAATTATTTAATTGCTGATTGTTTTCCTTTGTTATTTCGCGGAGCGTAAACAGTTTACGAAGATCCAAGTCTGTTATTACGCGCATTGCTAAAGATCTTGTGCCAATTTGCCATTAATGTAGATTTTTCTCCGCCAATATCTTTCAAAAGAAAACGAGCGACTGTGCATAAAGCACGAAAACGGCGCTGAAAGACTCTCGCGGAGATGTTTCACTTGAGCAATCGCGAGCGTTTCTGGCTCGGGCATATTTGCAAATCATCGTTTTCAATTTCAATCCTTTTCAAAGCGCTCCGAGAGCCGATAGTTACACATTTCGCAAGCGAAACGAGCGGCGGCATTCTCCTCTCGGGCCGAAACTCGTAAAGAATGCAATGCCGAATGTGTATCGCTAATCGCCTCGCGGTTTTGACGACGTTACGCGCGGCCCGTAATCCGCGCTCGAAAAAGTGAGAACGCATTTCAATTTCAAATGCACACCGCGACGTAACGTCGGCCATTACTACACTTTACAGCTCGTCCCAAAGGCGCTACAAACCCGGCCGCTTATATACTTCTCGCTTCCCGAGCGCGCATAAAAAAAGCCCTCAAAATAAGCAACAATATTTGCACACGACACGGAGAGCGGCCGCGTTTGCTTTCACGAGTAGGATCTCGGCGAAGGGTATATATACGTATACATATACACCTGCAAAAAAGAGATCGGCAAAGAAAGCGGCCGGACTAATGCACTTCAAGGATGCACTCCAAGTGTCAAGGCGGAGTGAAAGGATATATCGAAGGGGTCGCAAGCCGATCGCGCCCGCCAATTAGCCGAATTAATTATCCGCGGCCCCGCGCCGGCCGAAGGCGCCTTCATGCGCGGTGAGTTCCTCTTTCGCGGAAGAACGCCCGGCAGCGATTGATGGCTGGGCGGCTGATTTACGAGCGGGGAATCGTGTACACTCTCCGCTTGTCTGCGGATTAATGCGCGTACTTAATGACCGGGGAGGAGATTTTAATTGAATCCGCGCGCGAGATATTAATAAAAGCAGAGGGTATCGGTTAATCACGCGCTCGGCTCTCGCGTTTATTTAGCTCTCGGTGCACGGAATTTTCTAATAAAGTGTACGGGCTTTTAGCGAGGCGCCAGAGTGGAATGGCTGATTTCGACCCGTAAATTCACTCGGACGGAAAGTTCGTTCAAGTTCGAGCGAGGTGTAATGCGGATAGCGGCGTTAAATCGGCCGGAATTTCAGGGATTTAAGCTGTCTCTCGACTCGCGCTAATGATATATCTTCTCGCGGCTAATGAAAGCTCGAAGCTGTCTCGAGGTAGGATTGTTATTTTACCGATATATATTCATTATTCACGATCAGGGTTTGCTTTTATTTTTTTTAATTACGACCGGTCCCTTCGCGAAATAAATCGATTTCGATTACGAAAGTCAAGCCTTTTCCAATTTTATCCTTACGTACCTAATTGATAATTTACATGGAGTTTATATTCGAATGACGTTTACGCACTACATAAATTATGCATCCTGTCGCGCTTTTATTTACAAGACAATGTAAATCAACGTAATCAACTGTTTTGTAAAGCAGGAGACCTGAAAAGAATTTATCGCCATCAAGCGTAATTGTAAAGGAGCACCAGATTCCTCGACAATTATTACTCAGAAAAGAAGGAGTCCGCGGAAAAGCACCTTTGTCCCGCGATCCCGCGAGAGAATCAGCCCGGCGAGCCAGGCAGAAAAGTGGAACGAGGAACGACAAGAGAGACGATCGGTATAGACGAGGAGTGGGGAGTCCCGAAAGAAATTTAAAAGCCGCGAGAGCGACCTCGACCTTACCTTCGGCCGCGCGCGCGCGTGTGAACTCGAGAGCGAAGGGTTTTCTCATAATAGCGCTGATGAGGAAGACGCGTAGTCCCTCTCTCTCTCTGAGATGTAGAAAGAGCTGACAAATGTCGCGTACGGGCGCGATATTGCAGCGGCGCTTCGTAATAAAGGCGGGACAAAAGGAGAAACAAATTTTCGAGAGAGAGAGAGAGCACGTTGGACCGTTTTCTCTGCCGAGGCTCGTCCTCGGGGCTTAATTGTCCGCGCGGGCAAGGCGGTAATTAGCCTCTCGCAAGAGCGGGCGCACGCTTGCTTTATTGAACGCGCCGGCCGAGATTTACTTCCGAGGGGATTCGCTCCATGGGAAAAGTTTTCAACGAGTGCGACCGCTCTCATTAGAGCGCGCTTTGCCTCTGCGCCTGGAAATGGAAGCATTTTTAGAGGCGGATAATGGTCAGTTCGCTCGTATGCGGTGCGCTCGGGTAATGCCAAGGTAATGGATGCTTGAATGAAGAAACTTTTAGAAACCGTACGGCTAGGCTTCTCTTAATAATTATTAACAGAGTAATCGGACAAGGCTTAATTTGTACAAGTGAGCTTTAGATTTTGTTTGTTTAACTCGCATTACGGCTGAATTTATTAAATAAGACACGTGTAACTTACATCGAGCGTGCACTTAATCTAGTTTTCAGACCAGTTATTAAGCCCGAACGACTGCGGGGCTTAATTATTAATAATCGCCGCCGCGCAAATTTGGACTTTAACGAATGTTACAAGCGGCGTTTACTTCACAAGCCCGGTATCGTTAAAATTTATACCTCTGGCCATATTCCCGGTAAAGGATGCTTCCGCCGGTCACATTGTGAAACGGCCAGCAGCGTACTCCCCGAATGTAAATCATACCTTTAATTAAGAAAACGGGGAGCAGTGGTACTTGCGCTCCGCTCCCTTCGTCTCGTTAAAGAGCGCGAGAGACGAGATGTCGCGGCGCCGATAACGCCGCCGCAGCGTTGTGCGTCCCGTTGAATTAAAAAATTTGCCCGCGCGATTAATCGGCCGGCTGCCCGGAGAGCAAACGAGATTTTCGGCTGCGCGGCCGCAGTGCACGTGCCTTTTTTTTTGCCTGATTTACTAACGAGGAAGCTTCGCCTCCCGAAGGAAAAAAAAGAACGAGTCTCGGCCGAGCTGCGCGCGGTGCTTTCAAGCCGTCAAAATTCAATTATTCGGAGAAATTGTTTTCTCCGTCGGGACGGCTTACGGGGGCCGATTAATCTGATAGATTCGAAGCTTTCACGCGGCGATCGAGGTGTCGTTTGCTCTCCTCGCTTTTAATGGTTCGGAACGTTCGTTTCGTTAATGACCGTCGCTCCCTGTGGGCTATGCATATTTTATCTCGCTGATAGTTGTTTATCTATACATTCACTTAAATATATGAATGTTTCAGTTTTAAGTATAAAATACAGATAATTTACCTTACTTTTCCTCGTTAAGTAAAATAATACAATTTAATTAAAATATTTCGGAAAAATACGTGGCCACTTATTTTTTAATAACACAATAAATTAGCTTTTAGAATACATTTTATTTAATAATTGCCGTCTAAAGATTCGGTCTTACCGCTCTATGCGTTTCAGAGAAGCGGGCTCGTAGATTTTTATTATTTTTCCACTTCATATATAAATGCACGAAAATTATATTTTACATCGAGATTTAATGAAATGTATTAATTTCTTTAATACTCGCGCGAGCTTATGTAACACATTATACTTTCAATATTACGTCCATAATGAACCAATAAAATACCGAAAATATATCCATAACTATATAAATTATATGCAGCTTCCTAAAGCGGCGATAATCAATATTTATTGCGTAACTGGAGTTTTAGAACGTGCAAATAGAAATCCAGCGGTTTCCTATATATATACAACGTCAGCTGACAGCCGCGGCATTTGTTGTGCCAGCGACAATAAACATCTTTTTCGATAAGCGGCGAATGCCCCGGGCATAAATCGTTTACGGCGCGTCGTAAAAAGGAAATGGTGGAAGCTTTGAGGCGGCGGTAATGCTCGCGGTGCTAATCGCTTTACAGGTGCGCGCAGGCGCAGCTTTTACGGCTCGCGACATCATCCGCGGCCACCTGTAGATCGAGTTTCCCGCATCCCCTTCGCCGATAAAGATTCCCATATTGACAAGCGGCCTCTAATGTGGGAAAGTCCGCGAGAGCGGAGAGCGCATTCCGGCTGACCCGCCCGCGGTTGTCGCGCGCGCGCGCGTTTTCGTCAATTAACCGCGAGGAAATGGAGTGCGCCTAGATCGCTAATCGAGTTTTTACTGCGAGATTGCATCGAGCAAGCAATAAAGAGCGAGATAGCCATCTGGAATATTATTTGTTTTGACGTTAATTCTCCTTGCCGGACCGCTTTATTAATTTCCCGCAACGCGGATGTGTAATTGAATTGCTCAATCGCTCGAAGCGCGAGTCCAGATTAATTTGCATACGAAAAAGGCTTATACGGTATGATTAATTCTTATTTTGACAATCGAATTATCGAGCGGGCGATCTCGCGCGCTGCTTTGAAAGGAAAAAAAAAAAAATAGGTAAGTAGCCTGAGGTCGAGAGGTGAAAAGTCCCTCGCAGCGCTGTTTAGACACGGTCCACTCGAATTCTTTCGTCTTGTCCGAAGCGGCTGCCAGCGGCCCGATAAGAATCGTCGGCCGGAGCGAGCCGCCGATCGGAGCGAAAGGAAGCAAGAGGAGCCTGGAAACATCGAAATTTCAGATTTTTCCTTTTTCGAATCTCGCCGACGGAGCGGTTGCGCAATTTTTTTTTACGGGATTTAGAGCGCTCGTTAAAAATAGCTCGAGTGATGTATCGGTTTACGTTGTAAAGAGTTATTGTCCGCAAACAGTACATCGATTGGATCGTCTGGACAATTGTTGCGCAAGGAAGTCTGACAGATCGGTCACAATGGCTACTTTGGGTTATGTGCCTCGACTCGTTCAATTTTAAACTTCGAAGATTTGAACGAATTAGAAACAGCAAGCTTTACTGCTATCTCGATAACGGAACGACCCCGGCGGAGTAACTTGAGACCGAGAAAAATCCTACATTTGCTCACGAAAAATTATGTTCGCCCATTAACGATCAATTATCCAGCTACCTTCTTGATTGTTATCATTAAAAAATACTCGCCTGGGAAGCTTTAATCGTTCTCAAAAACTCGGCTTCTGAAAAGACGTTTGGAAAACCGTCCCTAACGGGTCGAAGCGTCGCCGATACATTAATAACGAACCGAAAGAGCGGAGTCACACGCGCCTCCCGGGCCACGTCGAGGTGCGAAATAAAGGAGATTGATTAATTCGCGGCACTCGGCGACCCGTACCACCGACCGAGCGCTTCTACAGCTCTCCGTATTCCCGCGCCGGGATCCCCTCCCCCTTCCGCAAACAGAGGCGGCGGTACTTATCCGGCCTCCCCGGAGGAATGTCAGCGGGCGCGCTAAGTAAAAGCCCGGCGCAGGCTTGCGCGTAATGAGCCCAAAGTTATGAGATGCGTTCGATATGCCGCTGCTTGCCTCCTTTCCTCGGAACGGAGCAAAAGAGAAAAGAGCCCCCTAATCTCCCGGATTCCATCTTTCCGGCGCTCGGCCGAGCGCGTCTCTCTCCGAGGAATTTCGATCCGACCGCCGCGGACAAACGAATTTTCTTTTCTCGATTCCCCGCGAGTCTCTTTTTTCCACTCGCGGCTTCGAGCGCGAACCGCTTCTTTTTTTTTTTTTTCTTTTTTTTTTATCGGGAAGCGAAAATTGCCGCTTCCGTAAAAGGACTTTTTTCGCCGAGTTTCTCTCTGCGGCCGGAGATGGCTTTTATTAAAGTCCCCGATAATATTTTTCAGTTTTTTATCGCGGGGAGATAAACAAGTGTAAGGTATTTCTCGGGCTTTATCTGCACGGGTCGCTCTCGGTGTTGTGGCGCGGTTTTATTTTAGTGCGGCGCGCGGTATGCAGTGTTTTCCTAATTACTAGTCGGCGATAAGATAAGGGGATTTGAATGTTTTTAATAACCGCTAAATTATAATCACGATTGTGCGGGGCAGCAGTTTTATTGAGAAATATGTTTTGGCACGAAATATATCGCCTCCGTCGACGCGTTTCGTACAAAGGAATGCCCAAACCTGTCCGCCTTTATAGCTTCTTTCCGTTCGGTAATGTTTTAGCTATCAAAGTTTTGTTACCGTAATTTGCATATAACAGCTAGCCATTTCCTTTATTTTGGGTCAAGGCGTCGGGGACCGGGTGTTCAAGCTTTTCGCCTTCTCTTATGTTAATAAATTAAACGATTGCGAAATTTCGGTCCACTTTGTCAATAAACATTGTACGCGTACGTACAACACTTCACTAATTTGCAAACGTTAAACTACTTTTTGTACAAACCTTTTTTAACGAAAGTAGATGTAAAATTGAGTATTATGAAAACAGCGGTGACGTCGGTCGATGTTACGCAGCAACGACGTACATCCAATCAAGTATCGGCTTAAGCCTCTCGATTGTACATCTCATTTCAGAATTTGGAAAAATATCGTTCAAGCGCAAAAGATTTACATAGCGTTGATAATATTTTGATCCAACTGTTAAAGGTCAACATCTGGAACGAGCGAGATAATTCTAATCACGGCAGCAGTTCGACTTCGAGTACATTAAGATCGCGATAAGAATAGCCCGTTATATTATTATTGCGAGATATATACACTGCACACCTTGTGTTTCTTTGATTCTGAATACGCATATTTTCTTTAATAATACGCTTTTATCTCCAGACATAAAGTCAACGAATGATGAATGTTCATAAGCAGCGTTGCGATCGCGACCTTTTTCAAAATGGAACTGAATTACGATAAGGGATATATAAGACACTCAGCAATTTAATGCACGCGAATAAATAATAAATAAATAAATCATTTAATTTCCAGGCCCAATAATTGTAACGAGGCAGCCGCGGGTCGCGCTCACTTATCATTTTAACGCATTTATTAAATATTACCTCGGAACGGCTCGAGACGAAATTACGCACGAAAGCGGGTGTGCAAGTAAGTGGAAATTGAATAATTTCCCCGGCGCTCTCGCCTCGCCGCGAATCGGAAAAAAGCCCGAGAGGAGGCATTCCTCGCCGTCGCCTCTCTTTCGCGCGCGAGTGACACGCTGTTATTACACCGCTCTCGGCTCGCGCGCGAAAGGAGGAAAAAAAGAAAGCAACCGAGGCAACGAGGTCGGATCCTCGAAAAAGCTAACCCTCTCCCGAGCCGTCCGCAAACATCACGCGCTGTTTGGAAAAGAGACGAGCCTGCGAAAGGAAAGAAACGAGGGAAGAAGACACGGACGCGGCCTGCGTGCGGCTCGCTCGAATCTGGGACGCGCGCAACGAAAATCCCGCCAATTGAGCTGTCCGATGATAAAGGCCGAGATGTATACGGCGCGGATTAATCGCCGATTCCAAGCGGGCCTTTGTGCGAGCGCCGCGTCGAGATGACCGATTGCGGGGCTCGCTTTTGTCGCTGTGAACGCTGCAGTTTAGCTGATTGTTTGACGTTATCGGGCTGGTAATGTTGATACACGCGACGTATTTCACTCGGCTTTCGGCTGGTCCTTTATTGTGCAGGACATCAATTACGCCTTCATTGTTCGCGGCCGTATTTCATTGAAATTTACGGCGCTCGAACGGGGAGGATGAACCGTTTCTTCTTTTTTTTTTAAGAGCTCATTCATTTTTTGCATTGCAGGCTTGAGTAAAGTAGCTGTAATAAACGTAATGAAAGCGGACAAACATTTATACAAGCGCGGTTTATTTTGTACTCGTAACTTGCAATTCATATTCCTGAGTAATTAAGTTAAAGGTGCGCTACATTTTAGCCCTAATTTATTAAATATAATTAATTTTATAGCCCTCTTTTTAATCTCGAGGCAAAGTAGGAAGAAAAAAAAAACAATGAATTACGTATATTTAATGATACTAATATTCGAGAGGGAAAAACTGACGAGATACCGATCTTTAACAGGCTAATTTGCATAATAATAAAAAGGAAAAGTATCGTACTTTATTGCTCGCAGCACACGTCGTTCACGTAACTCTAATAAAAGCTAAATACTATCTACTGTTTAATCAATAAGTTTTTTGCCAAGTTTTTTGCCCGCGAATGAGAGACCAAAGCTTCATTCTTTAATTACAGCTTACCGTTTTCGCGGCGCTTTAAAATATTCACTGGTTCTGATTTACTCATTAACGGCGTCGCTTAGCATATTATAATATACACAAGTTTTTCCATAAAATCCGATTCCCCCCTAATAACGCCTCGCGTCATTAGTCTCGAGCGAATGCCTCGACTAATACCCCGATATTTACGAGCTTAACGACATTAATAAACTTATTCGCTCGTTCGAAATAACTCTCTCGGCTCTCGACGCGCGTATAGGCGACTGTCGGGGCGCGAGCCCGCCGCCCGTAAACATGCTGTTAACCCTGATCCGCACCCGCGGCGAGCATTGTGCGCACGCGCCGCCGCTAATTAATGCGGCGAGCGATATTACGCGCGTGGGTGTCGCGCGAATTTCGCGCTTCTCCCCCGCGCGAGGGAGCTATTCCAGATTGATCGCGCGGCGCGCTGGCTGGCCGGTGATTTATCGAGACCTCGAGAAATCGCGGGCGCGCGCACACAGGCGCGCTTGAAAAACTGGTTCCGATAAAATTTCGAGCCACCGCGCGAGCGCGACTTTCTTTGTGGCGCAGGGTCAGGTGAGAGCCAAGGAGAGGCAGAGCCGGTTGATGTCGCGACGCTAATAAGCCGCTGATCCTTCCTAAAAGCCGAGCTCGACCCTCCGCGGGATTATCGGGGGAATACGCGTTGTCGGGTTCGTCAAAGGTTTCTGCCGGGCTTGAAATTTGTCACCGGACTGATGGCAGAATCGCGGGGGAATGTGAAAGTGAATTTTTCCGAGCGCTGCGAGAATCGCTGCACCGTCGGGGAACGAGTTCTTTTATTTCCAGAGGGAATTATTTGCAAGAGAGAAGGGTAATTGCCGAATGTGGCCCAGATGTGCGCGTTTGACGATTTCGAAATCGATAAGAATTTTATTATTTTAATCGAGCAAAAAATTTGCGGAAAGGCATTCACTGCAGCTTAATCTCCGTTTTCAAAAGCGGTAAATCTCCGCGAAATGGGAATAAATTTCGCCGGGCAAGATACATATATCTGTTTACGTTAATTTCCTTAACGATCCCATAATTCGCGAATTTTTTCCAAATACATTGTACGCTCGCTAATGCAGCCTGCGTAACGTAAAAGAAACAGATAAGAGCGAACGAGTCGTAAAGCGTCAATCATAATACACTTTAGCGACGCTTAGAACAGACATTTGCTAGACTGCGTTTTTATCGGGGCGCTTACGTACGCATAAAAATGGCGTCTAAACATAGCCCCATAAAACTTATCAGTCCGTGTATCGGTAATGGCTCGACGTACAGCTTAATCGATAATAAAGCCATTCCGGCAAAGGTGAAACACTGCGCAGCGCTCGAAAGTGCGAAAAAAAAAGGGAGGCCAGATTCTTTTTTTTTTATCCAGCCCGGCGCCTGGGATCGACGCGTAAAAGTGCTCTCTCGCCTGCCCTCGCGTATATATATTAAAATAAAAGCAGGAGGTGTCTTAATGCACGCGCGCGGCCGCATTGTGCTCCGCGGCGGCGATAGGTCGCGAATCCGGCTCTCTTAATGGACCATTAGCATTGCGCAAGCGCGCGCGGAGAGCGAGCGAGGAGAGGTAGTGGGCGAGGGAAGTGTCTCGATCGCGCGCCTGTAAATCGCGGCGAAAGTCATCTGTATATACCTCGTGCTGTGTACAGTCTTTGTTCCAGGTGCCTCGGCGCGGCGGCGGCGCGCGCGTGCGCGGGCATAAGTCACGGAGACGCGCCCGAGTGACGAACACTTTGTTCGACGCGCCGCTGATAAGCATCGAGCGCGCCGAGGAGGCGATTGTTCATATTTTTGTCGCTCGGAAGAATCTGGCAGGAATGCCTTTGAAAGCGCTGCAGGAGGGGTCGCCCGAATAAAGGGGGAACAGCGCGGGCTTTTTCGTTAATTATTGACATTCCTGCGGGCTTCATAACGACAAAACTGGTTGCTATTACATGTGATACGGGTTACAATACAAATTTGTAACATATACAAGTATTATACTTCGTAATTTTTAATAACGAAAAAACTGGTTCACATTGCGTCAGACGTCGAGAAGTCAAGAAAGGAAATTAATATTAAAGCAAAATAATGCTGCCTGTGTTAATTGACTATAAATAAAGTGAAAACCTTTATTCTTTCGTCGCTTCGAAGGCTAATTTTTAAATAAATCTGTTGATAAGCAACAGGCAGGCTATAACAAAATGGCGCCGGTCGCGCTTTCATAATAGAGCAACTTTTGAATGCAAAGTATACGCTAGACGGTTGAGATCTTAAAAAATATTAATAGAAATATCGAAACTTTGACGGAGATTAAGTTATATAAGCGAGTGATTTAGTGCAGCTAAATGACTAATTAAATGGAATCGTAAATGTCGCGGATGCAATTGAGGCGAAGTTATTACACGGAGAAAAATGTATAAGTAAAAATTCCTATAATTTTTATTAAAAATTGCTATATTTTATACCAACGTGGAG
>JAWWEM010013687.1:0-23769 GCA_035582935.1 Ormyrus thymus | reverse complement strand
TGTGTTTGTATCTCTCTCTCTCTCTCTCTCGCTCTCTCTCGCTCTCTCGCTCTCTCTCTCTCTCTCTCTCTCTCTCTCTCTCTCTCTCTCTCTCTCTCTCTCTATCTGCGAAAACTCGCTCCGTCCTTTCTTAATTGAAGCGTCCCACTAATTTTGCACTCCCTCGCCACTGCGCGATCGATCCATCAACGCGCGCTGCGAGGAGCATTCGAGCCACGCACGCACGCACTTAGAGCCTCTCTTCTTACTCGGAAGCCCCGACACTCCGACAGCCGTCCGGCGAGAAGCGCGACATCAAACTCGAGCTCATTGCGATGAGTCGAGGACCTCCGCCTCCTTTTCCCGCTGCTCTCGAGCTCGCCGTCATTTTAGATCTTCTTCATCTTCGAGGCGAGCTCTGATGTAACGGCGGGACGGAGTCTGGCTTGTTTTCTTCTTTCCTGCTTCCCGACGAGACGAATTGGGCGAGATGCTGGATGGAAAGCAGAGCGTCTCAGATCATTTCTGGATTTTTAGGCGAGTGGCGCGGCGATGGCTGGAGTTTATTTTGCCGGTGCGAGTCTTGGTTTTTGGCGCGGTAAATTTGAGAGCGGAGACGTCTCGGTTAATTACAAGTTTTTTTTTTCTAATTTAGCTGACCTTTTTGCTTGGCTTCCAAATTATTACGTTCTTGTAGCTTCGGAGGTTCGGGTTTTTAGCAGTTTGCTCGGAATTTCGGCTGCTCTTCTTTATGCCCCGATTAAATTCCACGACATTACACTTTTTTTACTTCGCCGATCCGAGTATTTTAAGCTGGCTGGAATTGCTCTCGGTGTGACTTTTCTTGTCCCTTTGTTCTAATGATTAAATTATGCACTTTTCTGTCAACACCTCTCTCGATTAAAGCTAATAGATTATGAGTTACTTTTTTTTTATTTTATACTACCGACATTTATAGTATATGCTCTTTTTTATTGTTCAATATTTACTACTAATTAATCGTTGTGTATGTTTTTACGTTAAAATTACTTTACGAGTATTCGACGCAGTGATTGATAATGACCAAAAGAAAGTCTTTAGAGCAGAATGAACGATGAGATTTCGAATACGTGCACAATTCTTACATTGCTTGACATTCACATTCGGCTTTGAAGAACGAAATCCACGTGCGATCCAGCGAATTTGCAAACTCTCTCTCTCTCCCTCTCTGTTTCTCGCTCCTTCTCGCTCGTTCTCTGTCTCTCGCATACAATTGAACTCAAAGTACGGAAAACATTAATGGCAAAAGTTGTCAGTGCATCCGTTACAGCTTGTAGAACTTCTTAAGCAACTTTGGCATTGTAATTATCGAACTGCGTTGCCTCCTCTCACTCGGTTTACACTACTACATTAGCGAAATTGAGCGTAAAAGGTAAGAAAAGAAAAAAAAAATTGTCTATCCCCCTCGAACCGCGGCGGTCCCAAAAATTTCAGCCGTCAGAGTCACGCTTCCTCATGGCGCGAGTCGAGTCCCGTCTTACCGCCGGCAGCGCACTGAGAGAGGAGAGAGGGTGGCTGCTCCGCTGGCCGTGGCTGTGAGCTGCTCCTGCTGCTCGCTCGTCGGTGAACGAACGACGACTGGCAGTCTGGCGCTCTCGCGTTCTGCGAATCCTGAAGCTCGCCCCCAACAGAACCAGGAGGGAGGAACAGAAGCGCGGCGTATACAAGCGAGAGGGGCCTCCCACCCCCCCGGTAAGAGAGAGAGAGAGTGAGAGAGAGCCGAGCCCTCCCCTACTTCTCTCGAGCTCGCCGCTATATTGCCACGCGATCGTCGAGCAAGAGTGGAATTCTACTGAAAGCACAGGGCGATAAAGGGACGAGAGGGGGAGAGAGGCTGTAGGGACGGCGATAGAGGCGAAAATCGCACGGCGTTTACAGAAAAACCGTTGACAATTGCGAGAGCGAGACGCGCCGGGCTCGAAGTCCCAAAGGGACTCTTATGGTTTATATGACGCCGAATCATCGCCTGGGCACGAGATTGTTCTGCGCGGGAATCCGGTCTTTTGATGCTGGTTTCGATTAATGGAGAACGAATTGGGGGGGTGGTCAGTTTTCTGGAAAAGTAATGGCTTTGAGTGATTTTGAAGGTGCTCCGTTACGTGATTTATATACTGTGTGATGTGGAAATAAATCTTAATCATTGAAATTTCAAAAGGTGTAATACTAAAATTGAATATTTAATTTATTCTGCATTATTTTTTTTTAATAATTTGCGTAGAACATTTTCAAGTGTTTTACTTGAAAATTATAAATTATTTAAAATAAGTAATGCGATTTTATCTGATTCATTGATAAAAAGTATGCAACCTTCAATTACAAGCCATCTTGTTTAAGTATCATTAGTTAACGTCACATTTACATAAAAACACGTGAAATGGCATCTTCCGATGAAAAATAAATGAATAAATGATTTCTTCGTGTGCAAGAAAAAATGGTTAGGTAAAATTATGACTCATTTTCATTGAGAATTATGAAGCCTATGAAAGAATATAGACTAATTGGTAAGAATATAGCATAATTGGTGATATAAGTATTCAAAAGAACTCAATATCTTTACAGTCATGCCAGTTGTAAAAATAAAGGTGCAATCTTGTTAAAAAGATTGCAGAATATTAGTGTCTAAGAGCCAATTTAAATTATTTTTATATTTAAAAATAAACTCTATACGTTTATGTAAAATATGTTTCGATTTTAAATGGTTTCAAATCTAATATAAAATCGTTAATTAATTTGAAATCCGTTTGGGAGTCAATAAAACTGTGATATAACAAAAATTTTATTAAATCTTCCGCATCGTACGGAGTTTTATGTCTCCTATAGTACTAGAAAGTTAACAGCCAATTTCTCAACTTTCTCCTGACACAACGGCTCAAATTCTGCGCTAAATTAACCTTCTATGTTACACTTTCCAGGTTATAGCTTTATGATATCTAATTTTGAGTCACAATGGTAGCCTGATTTAAAAAGTAGTTTTTATTCTGTATCATATTTTAGATAACAATAGTAATTTTAAGTATTAATGAAAAAATTTTTCAAATTGATTTTGTATTGATTCAAAGCTTGATTATAAAACTAAAAGTTTCTACATATGAAATTAGTAATTATTATTACAATATACAATATTAAGGGAATATATTTCTAATAGTGTACGAATTTCTTATTTTTATTTCTCGTCTGACTTAATCAAGTTCTTCACTACTTATTACTTGAATATACTTTCAGCGGGCTATATTATTTAGACCGCTACTGATTTATATTATTAAATTTATTTTAATTTAAAAATACTATATGACGTAAATTCTGTACTCAAAAAATATCAACAATTTAAATAAAAATACACTTTCAGAATTTATTTCAAAATAAAATAAAAAATGCACAATAACGACAGCCAACAATTCTTAATAAATATTATTTTTAAAAGTATTAGACATCCTTTCTTTAGAATCATACTTAAAAATTACACATTACTAGGATATTCATTATATAATATTAGCAATAATTACAAATATTGATAAAAGGGAAATCGTCGATCAAAAAAAGCGCGAAATACCAGCCGCGGCTTTTCAAAGCAGTCAATGAAATTCAGCGGCGGCTTGTTTCGCCGACTATTATTTTTCAATACCCCTTTAAAAACAAGACGAAAAGAAGCGGCGCATCGAGAGTCGTATTCTCCCTCACAATTCGCCGGCATGCCACTGCGCCAGAAGGGCGACTCGGAGAAAGCGAGAAAGAGCGAAGCTCTCCTCTCGCAGCCGAGGATGCGACGCGTACTTAAGCCAGTGATAGACGGTTAAGCGCGTAAAAGCATAGAATACAGGAGAGCCTCCCCCCTCTCTCACTCTATCTCTATCCTCTCGCTCGAGCGAAACAGAGCCGAGTTACATGGCCGTAGGCGCAGACTCCGATGCACCGCGGCTCACCCCGCCCCTCGGTGACGTTGAATTACCCGCAGCTGACCCATCGAGTTTTCTCTGCCGGGGTGCTACACGCGAGACTTGTTGATTTTCGATAATATCGACAGACACGCTCACCCCGCCGGTGCTCTCTCTCTCTCTCTCTCTCTCTCTCTCTCTCTCTCTCTCTCTCTCTCGCCCCGTATACACATAGGAAATAAAATCAGCCTTGCCCGAGCGAGTCTTTCGCCAGTGTTTATTATTTACCGGTAATACGTAAGCCAGTGCGCGGGAGAAAAGCTATTAAATGCTAGGGGGAATTGCTTATCGAGAGCTAGTTTCGAACAATTATCGCGAGTGCTTGTGATCGCACGTATTCATGAGACGGATTTTTATGGATAGGGCAGAGTGGGTAAAATATTACTTGCTCGTATTTTTTGTAAATTCAATAAAAATTTATACGTACTCTGTATTCGCAAAATATTTTTGGTCGATAATTAAATGCGTATGCTTATTATTAACTTGGACATGCTAAGGTATTGTTCCATTGGCATTCTTCACTAAATTTGCATTATATTCGAGTTGCACTTATAACTATATTATATTATATAAACTTAAATTTCATTGTCCAATTATAAACACAATTGGACTTGAATCAAAGACTAAACTTAAATTGTAATTGTAGCATGGTAGGAAAACTTTTATCAAACTTTCTAAACTTGTAAAACAGAGTACTTCTCGGCTTACTTAATAAGTAAAATGCCCGTCCCAAAGATTTACATCGCACTTGAATATACCGAGCTTTTTTATATAATAGCGCATAAAGGAAAAACCGCGTCGTCTACTTAATAAGCAAGCATCCCGTTAAAAAAATCAAAGGCAAATAAAATAAATCTCCGAAATTGGACGGTTTTATTACAATTACGCTCGAAACAAGTGAGAGCCTCCCTCGTAAATCGACGGTATCTTATCGCGACACTTAGCAGCGTATAGATTTCTCTTAATTGCCGGTCCCTCGGCAAAAAGTAAAGAGAGTGAGAGAGAAAGAGAGAAAAAGGCCTATCCTTCGTGCACGCATTCTCTGCAATGCTAATGCCGATGCCTCGACGGACGGTCAGTGAAAAAAAAAAGAAAAAAAAACGCCTCCTCGAGTTCTCGGTCATAAATGATTCAGCGTGATTCGTGCTTTATAAATGAAACTGGCATCGCTCGCGCGCCGCGTTATCGGTAGGTTAAAAAACGCACACCATCCGCTCGCTTGCCTGCCCAACATGCGCTCGTTTGTAAACTCCGATTTCGATCCAAGAGAGGGAGAGAGAAGCGGGCGAAATAGTCGGTCGCGGGAGGAAGGACGTTTTATTTATACATTTATTTGCCCGAACTGCGTAAAAAAGGGGAAAGCGGGAACCGTTTTAAGGGCACG
Source organism: Ormyrus thymus (assembly GCA_035582935.1). NCBI lineage: Eukaryota > Metazoa > Arthropoda > Insecta > Hymenoptera > Ormyridae > Ormyrus > Ormyrus thymus. The sequence continues at coordinate 18,435 of JAWWEM010013687.1, read as the reverse complement.
CGAGGGACGTGTTTCTTTTTGCCCCGTCGTGTGCCGTGGCTTTTTTTCCTTCTCCTGGCGGCGGCTCGTCCTGCAGAATTGATTTGGCAGCGCTGTTACCGCTGCTGTTTCGAGTTACGGGCCGAGGATAAATCGTGGGAACGCTCTTCGTTACGCGGATATTTCGCCTGCATTTTTCATGGCTCGACGCCGGCCTTGAACCCCGTCCTGCCGGCAAAGCGAACGTGCACGTATTCGCCCTCCCGCTGGGGGGGGGGGGCGGCTTATAATTATTCATGCGCAGGGCCCTAATAAATGATTGTATGACTTTTTGTTTGCTTTAATTTAGCCTAATTCGATAATCCGGCTGTTAGCCTCGTATAAAATCGTGCTTCGGACGTTCGGACTGGCTAAATTTATCCTGTAAGGCTGCGGTAAAACACGCATGTTAAATTTTTATTGCTTTATGTACGCATCGTTGATTAGGCTCTTAATGATCGGCATCGAACCAGAAAGTTATTTGTTTCTATAATAAAAATGTATTATTTAAATTGATGATTACGAATATTTTGGGGTGCCTCGTCGTAGCTGGAGTAAATCATAATACACGGGGATTCAACCCTACTTAAAAATTAGTAAGTGGAATGTATGGAATAGTATGGAAATATTTTGAGGTGATGCAATAAATTATGCTTATTAGAACAATCTTATGTTTTATTTCACTCAGCCTCATAACATTACTTTGAAAAAAAGTTATGAGTCGTTAAGTAATTATGGCATTTTTATGGCAATAAGAACTTCTTTTAATTACCTTTGTTTAACGACAATTGAAAATGTTACTACTAATGACTGAAATGCCTACTGAAATTTATATTACATTGCTACACGCATGAAAATGAAAAGTTATCATTATCTGCGTAATTTACGAATTTTGTTTTATTAGAAAATTACATCTAAGACATAAATAAGTTATATTTTATTTTTTAACTCCAAGAATAAAACTATAAGAAAATAAATAAGTGGAAAATTTTAAAAATAGTCAGACAAACGGTTCGAAACTTTTTTACTTCTCCAATAATAAAAATAGTTCTTCCACCAATATGTGTAGTTTTTTTTAAACTTTTAATATGTACTAGTTTAGAAATAAATATCGACTCAAAACTAAACTTCTAAAATAAAAATTTCAAGACATGAGCAATTTATAAATAAGTGAAATTCAAATCTAAAAATCAGATTCCAATACAAAAAGTATAGAATCTAATAAAATCTCAAAAGTATCAAAATCCTTTCATAGAAATTCATCACAATGTAAAAAGTTGCTCTTAAAAAAAATGACCTTTCCACAATATCACATTTTCAAAGCTTTTCGTTTTAATTCGAAACTTGCAAAAATCATCAAAATCAAAATTTCCAAAGATCGAGAACACCCCTTAAGATCCCAATCAATACCAATCAATACCCACCCAACATTTACCGCGCTTGCGAAGACAATACGCGTGATTTCCCAGCTCAATAAGCTCGGGCATTATCGAATCTCAGAGCCTCGCAGAGATCGCGCAGAGTCGGTCGCGCGTCATGGGGGGGGGAGGGGGGGGGCACTCGAGCCCGCTGCGGCGGCACTCAGTCACACCTCCTCCGGCTCGGCTGTATTCCTTTACGGGCGTTGCGCGTGACGAGGGCGCGTGCTTTTGACGCGGAGAGCGCGCGCACGCGCTGAAATAAATCGACGGGCTCGGGCTCTGCGTCGATATGTACGCCTGACGGCCGATTTTAAAATGCCGCCGCGCGGCTTTGCTTTTAATGCGAGCTCGATGGCTGGCCAGTAATCCCTTTTCACTTGACGCGGCCGAGTTTTTACGCGAATCGCTGCCCGGGGTTTTTTTTCGCTCGGGGAGTAATTAGCGATTGATCTTTCCGAATGCAGTCGTTTGCGATCGGATTGTGCTTACGAATTGGTGTTTCGAACGTTGGACCATTTTTTCAACTTTGAACTCGATTGCACGGTGGGGCAATTGGTATTGGCTGCGAAAGACCCAAGGAATAAAAGTAGTTTGAATGTTTATTAATATTATGCTTCAAGAATTTTAGATTTATATATTAAATATTTTACAATCACGCTCAATATATAAATTTCGTGCCTGAGTACTGATAATATTCATTAGAATAATTTAAAACGTCAATTAATATATTTACTCAAGTTTGATTGAAATAAACTCTTAAATCATTTTATTGGCACAGTTAAAGTTTAATTTTGCAGAAAGGGAATGAAACGCACTAGAAAGATTTATATCAGACTATTATAAAATAGTACCACATGGAGAGAAATATTGCAGTAAAAATGACAAATATTTCAATAAAAATTACTAAACTTTCTAGTAATGCAAGCATAGACTGTCAAAACCCAAAAAATTACCATACTTTTTAGTAAATTTTACTGAAATTTCAGGAACATTTAATAAAATAACACGAATTTTCCGTGTACTAGTTTTGTTTTTATATTTATAATTTAACTGTGCATTTGATTACAGTTTTGCGTACTTTTAATAAAATATTATATTGTGAGCATTACTGGAATAAACTCGTAATTCTATGTTTTATTTAAAGCGGAAAAAGTTTTTGATGCAAATTATTTTTAAATATTCATGTAAAATAAACAATGAATGATTTTTTAATTGAAATCTATAGGATGCTCTGCTATATCGAATATATTTTCTATATATACTGATGTTAGCTGCATTATGTATCAATTTTATTTTATCATTTCTGGTAATAAATAAATAAAAAATTAATTTGAAACTTAAAATCAAATATAATCCGAAAAATATTATGCGTTTATCTAATTATCATAAACCTTATAATCAAAAAAAAGTTATGGAGCAATTTTTTATCTATTAATGGAAAATGGTATTCTATTTATAAGCAATTAAAGTTATCTTTATCGTTTATCATTTATCAGAATTCATCATTTTATCTAGAAGTGAAATCTATAGCATGAACCGAGTGCCCATGTCAAGTGACCTACTACCACTCAGGTCGAGGATTATTTAATTTTATTGCGAAACTGTACATCTATTTTCAAAGTTGCGTGACGATGATTAGGATAATTTCATAGCCTTTCTGCTTCCAATTTTGCGTAAATCTGTAAATATCACAATTGCTAAATATTTTAGAAGATCGAAATTTCGTGATTAAGTAAACATGAAATAATTAATTATTTATACAGTTGTTCATTTATTTGATGTATACATTATACGGGTTGCTTGAATAGAAAAACAAACGAAACTTTAAAGAATCAAAAAAGAATCTATAATTCTATTGTTTACAAAAAATGCACTCTTTCTTTAGTGAAGTTTATATTTAACTCGGAAAATATTTAACTCTGTTCACAATACAAAAGATAAACAAAACTTTTTTAAATGAATCGCTATTCGTTTATACTGCAAGCTCCTCTCCCTCTCTTGAAACCTCTCTCAACTTAAGCGACCAACCATCCGTAATTCCACGAGAAATCTCAAGTGGTCCAGAGAGACATTAATTCGTCGCCTTAATGCGCGCACTTAAGTCCAGGCGTAGACAATCGCTAATCTCGTCTTGAAATATACACCTGCCTTAATCCTAAAGCTTTATTTAAACTGCGAAACCGCATCACTTCTTTCTAGCTTTCTTTTTATTTTCATGTATAACTGCAATACCTCGAAACGGAAAAGCTGCTGCTTATTCTCTCGCATTATCACTTGCATACACATAAAGTGATTGTAAAAATGAGAAAGAAGATTACAACACGAGTAATTACTACGTTATTGTGATTATTTCGTTATTAAATTATAAAAAAGATATTTTTATAAATTAAGGGGCAAGATGTGATAATTTTTAGTATAAATAACTAAATAACTTTTGAGTTATTCATTCCAACTTTGAATAATTTCAACAAACGCTAATTTGCAGAATTCCAAATTATAGCTCGGAATAAAGCCATAAGACATGGGGATAATGCATTCGGAATTATTTCGGTAAGTTCAAATACGCTTTAATATTTTCATTAACTTAACAATAATTTTTAAAAAAAATTTAATTTTTTTCTTTTAAACATTTTATGATACTTATTAACATACACATATACATATATATATATTTCATTATTATAAAGATGTTTTAATTTGAGAAATCCTTCACCATAATGGGAGCTTGGTGTATTCAATTTACATCGTTATTTTAATACGTTCTCACGTTAATGAAGGCTTATATAACTCTGTATAGTACGTATCACTAATTTTAAATAGTGATTATATTACTTTTACTTTAATCAAAGACTTAAAAACTTTGAACTGTTCATTTCATCATTAACGTAAAAAACATTTTTTTACGTATAAAATAACTATTAAATAAATGTATTCAAAGCAGTATGTTTGTCTTAAACGTGTGAATAGAGAGCTGAAAAGATTACGTTCTTCAAAGGAATGGAAATAAAAATGTAAATGTAATCAACCCGACTTTTGAATGAATGCACACCTGGCACCGCCGTAAGGCTTCCTTAATCTCGGGTCGAACCGACACAAAGATAGAAATGAAGAGAGCAATGCTTATGGGACTTCCCACCTCCTTTCTGTAGGTGTACATTTTCTCTTCTTATTTTATTCATTCGTTGACTGTTATTGATAAAATATGAATATTTTAAGAGTTATAATAGGAAGCTTAGCCTTTATTATCTAAATGGTCGAGTTCCTAATTTTACAATTTTTCTAATGTTGAAATGGTTGACCGATGATAAATTGCCATTCCCTTACGCTGAACTCGCTCTCTAGAACAAATTCTCTGAGCCTAAAATGTGGGGTTGGAGAGTAATAAATATAAATTAAATTTGGCGGTTCTTGCGGTGTTACCCATAATTGCTGCTGCATTCCTTCGTTGGGTTGCGTCCCTGAGCATTTCTGCTGCGGCCATCTTGGCACCCATTTACTCATGCTTGTAGGGTACGAGTTAAACTGTTCCAAAGAGAAGACCTTTTACTTTTTGATCGGTGAAATGTGGTAAGCACCGTATGGTATCCTGAGCATTGAAATACTTTACAAATTCAAAATCAGACAGAACCCCATTAATATCTTCCATCACATTTTTAGCTCCACTTGTCCAATTTTATATATATGGGTAATAGGCCATTAGCCTGCAAACTAGAAAACTTCTTTGTGTCTTTGTATCACTATTTTGTGCCAGAACAGAGATCAATTTTGGCGAGTGAGCTGACAATGTTAGTGGCTTTACGAACTCATCTACTCGTATAGGTTTGGTACCACACAGTTTTCAATCAATCGACGAGGCCACAAGTAATATTTTAAGAAATTGGTGAGCTCAAACCTCCCGTAGGTCCACTTTAGTAGGAAGGAGCCTCTTCTGATGAGCTCTTTTATCTTTTTGATCTTTCCGGTGTTCATACAGCGCGTTTATATTATTTATTTTATATTGATTTGTCAAAAATTTCAACTATAATATTATAGTTTATATATACTACTCAAATATACTAATTACGTCTTTGAGGTAAATTTGAAGTTTGAGGTTGAATATTTGAGTTTCCAAAATATTCAACATTGAGAAAAAAATTTCTTTAAATCAAAGAAAGCTTCATTGCGGGCAATCGGTTAAATATTTTGTTGATTTAAAGAAAACATACTTCAATTCAAAGAAACTTCGTTTTAATGGGAGAAAGTTTCTTTAAAAAAAAAAAAATTACTTTATGTTAAAACGAGGTTTCTTTGAATTAAAGGATGTTTTCTTTGAATCAAAAAAATATTTAACCGATTGCCCGCAATGAAGCTTTCTTTGATTTAAAGAATTTTTTTTTTCAGTGAAGTTTTAATTATATTTTAATAACATTCTTTAGAACTTCTAAAACATGTTAATTATTTGAAATCGAAAAGTTTGTGAGCAGAAATTTTAGTTAAAACTCTATTGATGTTTCGATTTATCCTGACCTATGTTATTGATTGTAGGTACTGATTATCGTTGTTGATAACAAAATATTTTATTGTATTTATATTTTATTGTTTTTAATCTAATGCTTACTATACATTTTTCAAAATATATTTCAATTCTGTTATTATTCAAGAGAAAAAATGTTGTAGATGGAACGTAATGTTAATTATAAATACCACGAAAGGTATAGTTTTTATCTTATACTTTTTCATTCGACTGACGGTAAGTTGTTTAAAGATAAAAAATATTATTCCTTTCTTCATGGTAGATTTCTACATTTCTATACCTATTGCAGGCATAAAATCAATAGGAGCTTGTACAGTTGGTAAGGGTGGAATTTGCAGGCAGTTAACTTTAGTAACAGAGGAGGGGTGGGTAAAGTTAGTGTCTACGTTAACTGCAGTAAATATCTATTTGAGAATTATCTTCATATTTTATTAGTATCAACTCTTGGTACGAGATCGAGAGATAGCTGTAATTTAGCATCAAACTTATAATTATTAATAATAACGTTTTTATAACAAAAGCTGTATTTTGATATAATTCAAAGATTCAAAATTTATTGCAAATTTTAACTTCTTGATAAATAATCCAAAAATAAATTTATTATGAGTTTTACCTTTGTAATATAGATGGAGTTAAAATAAGCAAATAAGCATCATATGTATAAGCGGATATATTTTCAAATAATTTTCTGCTTTATTGAAACATACTCAAAGTAAATTATAGCGGGAATGACAATATTTTTACTTATTATATATTTTCTTTATTATAATTCAAAATATAATTACATTTTTCGTAAATATTACATAAACCGTAAATATTATTTAATATCTGTAAAAGGTAATTTATAAATCTATAATATATATCTATAAAAGCTTTAAAGAAATTTACATGAAAATTTATGCATACTACTCAAAATTTAAATAACATCTTTATTTTAAAAATTAAAAACGTTTAATTTCACCTACGCATTAAACTAATCTCTAAGTGAAACTCCAACTCAATCTTTTTTTAAAAAAAATTAAAACGAAGTAACGCGTTGCGTTGTTTACGAAATAGACAGAGAACATAAACTCCAATCAAGTCACAGAAAAGTCAAAAGCAGAAAGAAAAAGTGAAAGCTCGTTTTTCCCGGGCAGCTAAAAAAGCACAGAAAACGGGAGAAAAAGGGGCGAAAAACGAGCGGTAGACATAAATTACTTAATTCGCTCGCGGGTCACGAATGGAGGGAAATCTCGAGCCAGCGCTTCGCGTCGCTGGAAAGTCGCGCGTCTACTACTCACGACTTAAAAGAGCTATTGTTTTTCATTAAGAGGCCGTAGCCAAACGCGTCGGCTTCTTCAACTCCGTTCTCTCCTCAGCAGTTTGTCTTTGACGCCGCTGGTGGGGTTGAAGGAAGCTGCCCCCTTCCTTCGTCCTCGAGGTCGCGTACTTGGGGGTTTCAACGCAAATACGCAGTTAAAGTCCAGGTCGAATGGGAAGATGAAGCACTGGATGGACGGACGCTGCTCTCTTGTACACGCAAAGGGGTGAATTTTAGACGCGAAACATCGGGAGAAATCTGGAGGGTTGCTGAGCTTTCATGTATCATGTGCTTGTCTTAGTTTATAAGTTGTTTCATACTTTACTGCTCTGTTGCTGTTCTGTACGCTTCACCGAGCTTCTGAATTAGTAATAGCCTCGGAAAATCGTGCCACAATTATAAATCACACTTTAAAAGTCAGAATTATTTAATAGTAAATTTAATTAAGCATTAATAAGAAAGAAAGAATATATATGTGGAGTTTGTTTACAGATGTGTTAATACTATACTGTAAAAAAAAATGAAATAAACTTGTACATTAAAATTAATGTAAAATTAATGTAAATATACATTAATTTTACTGTACAATACATTAAATTCAATGTAAATACATTAAATTTAATGCATGTGCAGGAAATAAACTTCCAGCACGTGCATTAAATTAAATGCTTTTTTACAGTGTACAAAATTCAAAGCAAACGTTTTATATTATGTATTTTTGTAAAATAAAATAAAACAATTTACGTTGATTATACATCTTTGAGCAATCGTTCAATTTTTATTTCGAAAATGAAAAATAATTAAGTAACATAGCAATTGAATTCTTTACGCACTATGAGCGGGAGAAAAATGTGGCAAAATTCTTTATTAAAACGTGATAATACGCAGAGCGCAGAGGAAGAAGACCAAGCGAAAAAACTCAGCATGCATGAAGCGAAAGACGGCGGATAAAAGGAAAATGAAAAAATAGAACTATAAAAGATAGAGAGATTCCTGGGATGCGGCGCGCACTAGTCTCTCTTCGAGCAAGAGCTTTTGACTTATGAAATTACGTAGAACCTGGAAAGCTACCGCGGCGTAGGACAGTCTCCGTCTCCCTTTCTCCTTCTCCTCTCCTCTTTCCAGCCTTCCTCCTCCCGTTTGTACCCGTCTCTCTTTCGCTCTGCGAGCCTCTCTTTCTCCTTTCTCAATCTCCTTCTGCTCCCTCCTCAACCCGAGAGACTTTTGGTTGTCGCGAGGGAAGAAGATCTTGAGAAACGCTTCGCGCGGTTTCTACATTTTGTCGCTCGTCGACCTGGATTTCAAGTTACTGGGTTTATGCTGCGCATTAAAATTCGCCGGATTTCGGCACTGAAATGCATAAGTAAACATGGTATCCTATCTTCTTTCTGGCCACGCGTGAGGCGCTTCATTTTAATTAAAAAAACGAGACGATATATTTCAGTCAAAGAGAACGCTATTTGCATTTTTTTAATGCTGCCTCGAATTGTAATAGGTTAATCCTGAATAATGATAGGTCGACAGTTGAAGACATTAAAAAATCTTTGCTTTGTAAAAATAAAAGAATTATTAAATGAAAATATTATTGCATTTTCTCATCCCCATAATACATGAACTTCAAGCACGATAAGTCTGAATTTAAAATTGAAGCTGCAAAACAATGGGCTTAGCAGCGCCATAAAATAAACCAGCCCTAAAGAGTAATAAAAAATTGTAGTAGAACCCTCGCAGAATGGAAACACGTGTCCAACGACGGACTCGGAGCAGCATACGCGCGGTTCCTGTAAAGCAGTAACGCTCGGATCGCGCCTTGTCGTACATTGCGCCGAAGGAATGACGGGCGTACGCCACGACACGAAATGCGCTTTCACGATTGTAATCAGCAGTTCCGCGCTTTGGTATCTTCGAGCCAGCTACCTCGCGGTTTATCCTGTGTTCTCTCGTTTTCTAGCCTTTCTCGGTCTATATAAATGCCACTGGTAAACAATCTATTGCTACGGCTAACTGGTTGTGAAAGCCTCGGCTGATCAAAGAACGAGTGAAATAGGTGGAGCAGCAGAGCTCGCGATGGTTTTTATACTGGAAATTTATGGAAACAAATGGTTGTAAATCGAGGTTGATTTTCTTATTACAAAGATCTTAAAACAATTGATTTGAAGTTCGCCTCAAAAACGATTCTCCTCTATAGAAACGCTTGCGTACGATAATACTCGCAGCTCTCGATGCAACTAAATATACCCTACCAATTTAAACGAGACAGACTGCAACATCTACGACTTTTAAGGGACAGCTTTTGCAACATCAGCTACAGGGAAATGGATGGAATCAAGAAAGATGAACATAATCAAATATCTGTATCTAACACACGTATGCAAACAAACATAAATACACACGTACACACGCAATAATGCAAAATGAAATTAAATGAAAATTGGACACAATGAAATCAAATTGAAATTTTATTATATCACACATAACATAAGTATTGCAGTTCAACCCGTGCTTAAGAGGAGTCCTAGAGCTTTAAAATAAATCTTAAATAAATAAATATATATATTTTATTAAGCATTTGCAATATTACAAAATAGAATTTTTGCAATTCAAGCTTCAAACTGGCGGTGGTTCGAATGTCGCCTTGTTGCCTATTCTTTCCCTCCTCTTTCGCTCTGTCTTTCTCTTTCACCTCGCTGGCTTGCTCCGCGACGTGAAACAGAAAATGATTCTTTTAATAATCAGCTCTTTCATTCTTTCTCGGCTCCGGTTCTCATCAGGAGAGTCGGAAAATTTTATCTTTTTGTTCTGTCTGCTTTTCTCTTTAAATATAGTTCAAAAGAACTAATATGAATGTAAAAAATGATATGGAAGCTTCCTTTTTTTCAAAATTTAATATAAATGAGCACCAATTTATCACCCGAGACCTAAAGAGTATATACACTCAGACTATAAAAACTTTGTACTTACCAAGTTTCAAGGTTTTAAGATATCTATTTCGTCGGGACCACTTTACTCGGGGCTCTCTACGTATATACGGATTTGTAGTGAGCCCTCATCGGTAATACGATATAATCCCTTGGCGATTAACTTCGCCAAAATTGGAAGCTATTGTTTAGCGGACAGTCCAACTGGAATCCCGCACATATATATACGTATATATACTTAATGTTGGCCGGCCGTGAGAAGCATGAAATGAGAAGATCACGTTTCGCGCATTTGAATCTTGATTGGCCAAAAGCACGTGGACCGAGATTGAGGAAGTTTATGCCGTGAGGACTCGGCTAGTCAGGGAATGTAATCGTTATTGTAACGAAATAGTAATATTATTGGGGACAAACGTGAGATATTAATTCAATATGCTGTTCTGCATGCAATAAAGGTTCGTCGATTGGGATTTTAAGTCTTTGTGTTAAGGTTATTACGTTTCGTGAGGCTAATTGTTTATCTTGTTATTTAGCAGCACACGTTTTTAACCAATTTTTGTACCGTATAAAAACTTATTGTAACTTTTATTTGATTATTATCGACGAAAACGTGATAAAAGTTTTAAGCACCTTTTTATTTAATTAATTTTCTACAGATACATTGATTCTACCCATGTAACAAAAAATTGTGTAGAATATATATAATTATTACATATATGTGTCCTACCTATAAACTACAAAAAAACAAAAAACAAGAACAGAAAATTTTTCGCTAAGCTTTCTGCTTTTGTGTTTTGTTTTTTCCACATTTTGCGTGTGAATAAAAAATGATGTATAGTTTATAGGTTAATTATGTATAGACTATGTATACTCTATGAATATCCATTCCTGGGGAAATGTATATGCAATAATTATGTATATTCTATACAATTTTTTTTTTTACACGGGTACAAAAAGTTAAAATATCGACTCAGTAAAATATACAAAAACAAATCAAGCTAACTAGTTAATTATTAGCTTGATTCACATACCATATGGAAACATAAATAGAGAGACGTTAAATAAGTTCAAAAGGAAGACTAGGTAATCCTGATCCTTCACATCATTTTTTATCCAATCTAATCCTAGACCAGAATTTTTATTACAGTCAATAAAAGGTGCTATCAAATTCATTAACCATTTCCATGTCTAGATTGCACGAAATACCGAATGTTATAACTCGAGTGCGGCCGGATGGAACCGACAAATTACGCAGTAAAAGTAAAGCTCGTCTTTAGAACTAAGTAACAGTGTGTCTCTGAGCTGAAGCCGACCTCGCCCCGCTGCTCCCACCGAATAGCAGACTTCCGTTCACGTCCGACCTTTTCCGCGACGCATACGAGTGAGTGACTTTTTTTTCCTTTTTTAGATTCTTTTCTCTTTCATTCCCCATTCCGTCTATCTCTTGCCCTTCTTACACTGCCTCTTGTTCTCCGCTTCTTCTGTGCTTGTCTAGTGCTTGGTATGAATGCTTAAGAGTTCAGGATAATTAAAAGTAATTTGATTATTTAATCCTTTTAAGTTTCTGCTGTCGTGTCAACTGATGTACGGATGATTAACGAGTGTTTGCACTTTTTTTAACTTATTTAGTATTAATATAAAAATGGAATAAACATTAAAATTGTAACAGTGTTAGAAATTGATAATAAGTTATTACTTATTGTTATAGCAGACGTATAGCTATTTATTATCGAAATTAATTCTTAAAAGATTATTATACCAATTTTCCATGAATTAAAATGTTTTATCTTATTTTCAATGAAATTAAATTTCAGATTTTTTATAATACTTTATTTTTAAAAATAACATTTTATACGATGTGATAAATATATGAAATTGCTTTTTTGCATATATAAAGAGTTAAAAATCTCACTCCACCTTTTTAAAAGTGGTTTTAACTTTTCAGTTATCAGACCAAAAAGCTGTTATGAAATATTTCTACGAGAGCTTTCTCTATCTTTCGAATTCCGCTCTCGAATTTCTGCCTTTTCCAGCCTCTAATTTTTTCCGTCACAATCACTCTTATCTCTCCTTCTCGCTATTTCTCTTTTCTTCCCTTTTTGCAACGTTCTTTGGCCCTTCCGTCCTTTTTTACTTCTTCCTTAATTCGTTCTCTTCCTTCCCTCTCACTCTATCTGTCCTCGCTTAGAAGCGTTAGCCGAGGCAGCGCGGCCTCGACTTTTTCCCAAGCCTCGGAATCTTCGTCAACGAATTTGAAAATTATCATCGCGGTCACGTTCCTCCAAGAGAGAAAAAACAGCTGTACGTCGCTGAAAACGACGTTCTTCGCTCCTCTTTTTTCTCGTCCACATCCTGCTTTCTTGTCCGCGACGTGCGGCCATATAATTAAATAAAAGCCCACTCGAAAAATAAGGCTTGCCGAAAAAAGGCAGTGGACTTAACTCGCGCGGCATTCCACAAAGTTGTGTGCTCCGGACAAGCTTCCTTTTCCTACTTTTTCTGTGCTTCGTTTCGAGCAATAGATTCGCCTTCTCATCCTCTCACTTTTGCTTTTTCTCGGCTCGTCGTTTAGCCGGTGCTCTTTTCCTAGCTGTGCACACGCAGTGCCCGGAGGTCAATACTCGCTCAACTTTTTTGACTCATTCTCGAGAGTCTTCGCAACGGCAGAAGCAGCCCTGGGCCACGAGGATTTTGTACCTGCTTTACGAAAGTACCGCCGTTTCCCGCGGCTCTCTTCCGTTTTGTTTCGTCCTCGCTTTTTCTTCCCGTTCCGCGCCTTTTTCTTTTGCGATGCAGTTTGTGCACGCGAAAGTACCTTACAATTTCTTTGCTAATTTAGTATTATAATTATTCTGTTTCTACTTTTAAACTTGTCCGGAACACATTCAAGAAAAGTTTCATTTTTTTCTTCTTATTCATCGAGAGGGTCGCTCGGCGTACTTTCCTCGTGGATAAGAGGAATTTCATTTATCATTTAAGATTCTATTTCTTTAATGCGACGCAATGCCGTGGAATGCAGAAAAGTGCACGAGAATGAAATTTAATTTCTTAGGGAAGTTTTGTGCATGGAGCCTTGTGATTTCAATATTAAATTAGCGTCGTTAGCAACGGAGCCAGTTAAGAATGGCTAATTTTTTATTTTCCTTCATTTAAAAGATTAGCTGTGTAGCCCTGTAATTTTTAAACAGATACAGATTTACTGTTATCCCTATGTAAAACAAAGATTCATCCTCGAGCGAATCACCTTTGCTTGATTGCGAGCAGAATATCAATACATCTTAGAGACGATATTGATGAGCTCTTCATAAGTTTGAATAAATTTTGGCGGTCGATTTCTTCAGAAACGATCAGCAGATGATTAAAAATATGCCTTAAAGAGAAAGTGGAATAGATGCGCTTATTTTTATGCCGTTCTATGCGTCAGCTAGCTCAAAAGCTCATGGTTTAGGTATAGATATCGAAACAATCAGGCATACAGCAGGGATATCACAAAAATCGCCAACATTTGCAAAATTTTATCAGAGATTAATCATTTCTGATGAATTTTCAAGTTTGCTAGAAGGTTGACGAAGTTAAACATTTTGGTAATAAGAAATGTAAGAAAAGGTTAATAAAGTTGGTATTTTTTAATGTAAAACTATATCTTTTAATATACGAAGAGTGAACACAAAATATAATTAATCAATCAAACAAACTTACCCTAGTAGAAATCAAACCATTTTTAATGCTTTGAGATTAAATTTTAGCATTTATTGGCCAGTTATGGAGTATTTTTTGGCCATTTATGAAAAACTGGCCAAAAAATGCTCTGAAAATGTTTTCAATTTCTACCAGGGTTACTTTAAGTGATGAAGTTCGAATGAAATTATATATGAAGTTGTCGCTCGAATACATTACGTCCCAACCAAATAAAATAATATAATTACTAGGCTGATTCCGACGTACACCGCGCCGACATTCGCGGTTCATTATTCAATTCCTTTTTTTATAATTCGATAAAGTCAAGCGATATTCTCGGCTCAAGATCGATAAATACTCGAGAACCGAACCGAACGAAGACTTCACATAATTTCAATCGAACTTCACTTAAGGTAAGTTCATTTGATTGATTAATTAAAATTAAAAGCGAGCGAGTGTTTATATACATTTTTGAAAAAGAATTAGAAACAGAACAAAAAACTCTATCATTCATTTAGACTCCTAAAGCTGGAAAGTCTGGGTATCTGTCAAGTTAAGTTGCCGGGTTTAGCACGTTACGCTTCGTGATCTTGTAAAACCACTCCCTTCCTGCGCTTAATACAACTAAACCGTTGTGGACAGACGGCCTTCGATGGTGTCGACATTTTGAAATTCGTAAGCCTTCACAGAATATTTGCAAAATGTTTTCGATGTAGCATAATCTGCATAAAAAAGGGACGTAATAAAGGTAACGCGACATTCTTATTTGTTTCAATATAGCTTGAACTAGTGAATAATAAAATATCTCACTTTTCAAGGTTTAATGCAAGGAAGGGAAGTTTTTACTTCGTTTAAAAACAATGAAAATATACTTTATCTATCATATATTTTTAAAAAAATATTTGTTTGCTAATACCCGATCAACACTAACAGAGTGATTTTATATTAAATATTGTACATTAAATTATATATATTTTTGTCAATTAACCAAAATTATTACAAAATACTTTATCAGGAATAGAAAATAATTAGGGTTCATACAGTGCAGTGCAACGCTGTTTATTGTTTAAAAATATCTTCCACGTAGGTTAAATTTAAAGCTTAACTAAACACAGCCGGTAATTCAAGTACATTGAAAGACAATAAGCTAGTTCGTGCAAGTATATGGAGGTACGTACCTCAGCTATATATTCAAAGCTATGTATGTACTGCAGTGGTAGGTGCAGCCTCGAGGCGAACTCTGTGAAAGCCACTCAACTTTGACTGTATACGTGTATACCGTCTAAATGGAAGGTGAGCAGCTAACGAGAAGAACGGAAGGGAGATCTTTCGGATAGAGCCGAGTGTTTTCGCTTGACACTTTGAATGGTGAAAAAGGGCAAACATCAATCCTTCACAATCTCTAGATCATCTATCTCGCTTTCTTGCACACATTGCTTTGCTCTTTCTTACCTTTTGCATTTAAAGAACGCATCCAATCAGACTTGGAGAGTATTTCTTTCAAAGACTTAATTTTTCTGGGGTTGGCGACCTTTAGCTTGAACAATTTCAAAACAGAAGTATTTTGAATTTTCTATTAAGCGTCAACAAAACGTTTATCTTAATAATACACTGAAACTAGAATTTTTTTCAAAGAAAACTTCTTGTTTAATTTGGCCTTCTATATATATACTCTAATTCTAAATATTATCTCCGTTTATGCAACGTAAAATGCCGAGATTTTTCTTCCCAGCTTTTGTACATATCGATAAATATTTTAGATACGTATCTACTTTTTGAAATTAACTAATATATTATAAAGTTTTAATACAGGAAAGAATTGTGCCAATAATCATAAAAAAAATTTTTTAAATATTTTAACTGTACCTACTTAATCGTTGAGAAAGAAGGTTATCTTGACATAGAAATTGAATTTACTTTGTAGATAAGTTCAAAATCGACTTAGTTTTCCCAAATTGTACACTTGATTCAATTTTGTTGCTGCACTTAATTTTTAAAAATTATCGTAAACTTTGATGCACTACTATACAAAAACTCGTATTTTGCTTAGATTATAATTCTCATACGCACTCATCTACCTGTTTCACTTCATTAGTTTCGACACTGAACGCGAGAGCACCGAAACCCTTCCGCTCGGCGGAACGACTCTCGAATTCTAACAAAAGCGCGGGATCATTTCGTTAGCACAAAACATTTCAATAATAATTCTTGTTAAAGATTCAGTTTCGAAAACTTGTTCGAACTGAAACGTAACGGTCCTGCGCTTTTCTCGGAATTCGGCAGTTGCTCCCGCGCTGAGCGGAAGAGTCTCGGCGCTCTCCCGCCTAGTGTCAAATAATGAAGTGAAAAAGGTATATCAGTGCGTGTCTGAATTATAACCTAATAAAAATACGATTGTCTGTGTAGTGGTTTATCAAAGTTTACGATATCTGTGTGAAATTATTAAAAATTAAATGTAGCAACGAAATTGAATTCGAAGGTGCAATTTGCAAAAACTAAGCGGTCGATTTTGAGCTTGTTTATGGATTCAATTCAATCTCCACGTTAATATATCTTTCTTCCTCGACGATTAATAAGGTAAAGCAGTTGAAATATTTAAAAAATTTTTTTTGTAGATAAAAAAATTTTTTTATGAATATTGGCACAATGCTGGCCAAAGGTTGGATTAAATTATTTTACATTAATTTAAAATTGGAATGAATTTTAATACAATATTTTATAGACCCTACTAATATTTTTATATTCAATAATTATGAATAAAATTAATTATATTTTGCAATTTCCATCATTAAAATATCCATTTCGAAAATAGTGTATTGAATATTTTAATATCCTGATTTTACATCACCCATCATATGATATTTTAATAATATTTAGAAAGTAAATAAATGATTTGAAATTGACCTAATTTATTCAATACAAACATGTGTGCATCATTTTTCTGAAAAGAGACGTTAAAATTAAGTCTTTTTAAAAAATCGATTATCTCTATTATCAGTATAAAAGACACATTTCGTACTATAATGTACATACTTCGAGAACGAATTTTTTTTGAATTTAGTGTAAAAATTGTGAAAAGCGTCACTATAGTACCTATACTAGGAGTCTTCCCACGTCCAATATCAGCTTTTCTTCCTCCGCTTTACCTTTTAAATTCAGTTTTACCCCTTAAGGGGGAAACAATCAATCTACGTCACCGGCCTGGCAGACTTCAGTGCTCCAGATATTGAGCGGCATTTCATAGGTATGTGGTTCAGTTTCGGAGTTCTGAAATTGTATGTTTAACATACTTAAATGCAGTTACCAATTTAACTATGAAGATTGAAAGTGCTGCTTGATCTACAAATACAGGTAATCTTCTACAGTATATTATATAATGTTCTATTTTAACAAGTACGAAAGTACTATACTATATTGATTACAATTTTTATTAAAAAGTATAATTTAATAAGAGTTAATTTAATTGTAAATAATCAGTCGTATAATTATTTTCGTTATGACATTCAAATTAAAAGTCAAATAATATAATCAAATTGTGAATAGTAAAATTTGCTGTGCTTAAAATAGATTGAATAACTATAAAGTATTCTAGAAGTCTAATTTGTTGTGAGATGCAGAAAATTTGATGTAAGTGGAAAATTTAATTCATCTTCTGCGCTACGACGTCTAAGAATTTCACTCCCTCCGTCAAAAGTAATTAAATCCCTTCCTCTTTAATTAATAACGTAAATATCCATTCATGAATAAGTATGCAAGATAGAGAAAGTTGAACATCAACCCTTGCTTTGAAAAGGTTCGCAGCAGTAAAGCACGTTACTGCGCCCGTAATTGCCGGTGTTAAGTGTCCTCGTTTGTGGTAATCCCAAGTTGCCGTGGCGGTACTGCACGGTCGGCTCTTGCTTAATGCTCGAATTAGGAACTTACGTGGATTCTCCGTTTCATCTTTTCTGTATTTCAAATTAATGATTCGATCAGCTGTAAGAGTTACTGTGAATATGCGTGTAACATATGCAACGGTGTTACAAGTCTACTCTAATCTCAATGTTCACAACGAAAGTCTAGAATTTAAATTAAGACGTTTTTTCTGACTCGATAAAATAGAACAAACTTTAAAATTACGATTTCTGTTACAAGTATCTGAAGTAAAGCAATAATTTTGTTGGCAAACAAAAATAAACTACTAATTTAATGTTAGATTGGATTTTTTGAACTTGCGTCATATCAAATTAAAATAATAAAAATTGTACACTATTTTTAACACATTAATTGGCAGATTCGCTATTAAAAAAAAATTCTCAAAAGAACGACGCGCGGAAGTATTATGCCTCTGCTACTGAAGTGCTTTCATCTAACAAGCAGCAACTTAAGAAAAGACAGAGCTGGACGTTATCAAACTTGAAGAAGCTCGAGAGGAAACGTTTCTCTACCGTTTTGTGAAGTAGATAGCATCGCGTCTACTGAAAAAAACCGTCTGCGTGAAATTCCTCCCTCTTATTATCTAAAAGATGTTTTAAGGGGGTTCTATACCGAAAAAATTTCAAAAAATCAATTTTTTTTTTATTTGAGTTTTTGATTCTATACTTTATC
>JAWWEM010013676.1:0-23771 GCA_035582935.1 Ormyrus thymus | reverse complement strand
CTAAATTTTACAAATAATTTCTAAATTTTATAAATAATATAGTAAAATTTACAAATAAAATAGTAAAATTTACGAAAAATATAGTAAAAATTATTAGAAGATGCGTGTGTCCCACGAGTCCTATTAAATTAGTAATTTTTCAAAAAAATTTTTCTCAGTGTAAGATGAAAAGGTACTAAAATTGTTGAAAATAAATTTTAAAATATTTTTTTCATTTACGGTTGAAATCTGTCGACTTCAAAGAGTCTAATAATAATCAAGCGGGGGTAAGAAGGTTTCTTGAAATTTTTACTGACATTGCACTTTGTCTTGCTAAGAAGGGATAAAAAGGGAGCTTTAAACATTTCTTTATTTTAAAACCCTAAATAATTGCATCATTTAATAAATAAATAAAAAAAAACAAAAAAAATTAATCATTCCCGTAAAACACTCACTTCCGTCATTTGAATTAAAAGCTCAAACGCCACTTCGACTTTTTCTCCCTGCACTCTCAAAGTCTGTCCGTACGAAAAGCGAATTCTCTCTCCCAACGGCTCTCTTCCCGATCGCATGACTCGACATTGGCCCCCTCTTTCGCTCGTGACTCGCGCCGTAACGTAATCCCCGAGATTAAACAAAATGTGTCTGTTTGGAGTTTACTGCCTGACTGTCGCCACGCGCTTCGCGAGAGAGAGAGAGAGAGAGAGAGAGAGAGAGAGAGAGAGAGAGAGAGAGAGAGAGCGACGCCGTCTGGAGTGTCTGCGACGCTCGAGGATCGTTTCTCTCGCGGTGCGCGCCTAAGTGCCGACTGCGACTCGCTCTCGAGATAAGTGATCTTTCATTCATGTACGGCGCAATTAGGAGGCGCTGCTTCTTTTCAAAGGACGCTGCTCGCGAAGGGTGGACGAATATTTACTGCGACGGTGTAACTTTCGTTTGTCTGGTGGCGAAAATTGTATATAGCGATCGATCATGAGGCAAGGGTTGGGTGTAAAGAAGGTTACGAACGAAGAAATTATTCTGATAAATGAAAAATTCGTAATAGAAGCTGTTACGTCCTTATAGCGTTGATTGCGATTTCGTATTCTGAAAAAGGTCTTTGTCCCCTGCAGTTAATAATTTGAGGCTGAAAGTAGCTTATTAAACAGTAAAATTTTTTGCAGGACGGGAAAAAGTTGATGCAGACACGTAGACGGTTGCAGTACGTGACCTTATCGCCCGGAATCTTTCCCCACAGTTGTAAATTTACCTCCAGTCTCACGATATGACTTCATTCACAATTTCGAGAAACTCTGAGGCAAGCGCTGCATCTTTAATAAAAGAATAACCCGGCACATTTTATTCATATCCCGTATATCTTCGCTTTGATCAAAGCAATTAAACGTTTATTTTTAAATAATTGAGCAACGCAGGAGGCGTTTTTTTGAATAGTACGAGAGAGACTGTTAATTTTTCTCACTATTCTCTCGTCCTTTCCCTCGCTTTCTTCATCGCAACCTCGCATGTAGACCGCGTCACGTGCATTGTCTCTGGACGCATAAAGTGACATTACGTGTTGTCTCCGTCATGTCCGGTCTTTCTGTAGGCGCGGTGCATTCAGGGCTAAAAACAGCACGTCTCTCGGGCCGTTTCGCTTTAGCTGCTTGGCTGTTGAGTCGTTTCTTCGAGGCGGAGGCTTGCAGGCACTTTTAATTACTTTTGTAAGGCGAATGTGTTCGAATTGATTGGAAGTAGAGAACTTTTGTGGGCGCAGAGATTGAAAGCTTCAAATTGCTTTTTAAACTTTTAGACAGTTGGACAGTAGAATATGACAAAGATGTTACCTTAGTTATTGCACAATTATACAAATTTTGTAATATTTTGAAATATTTAATGCGTAAAATCTACCTTATCCATTGAATGAAATGATTGTGCGTACTCACCGCTTTCTTATACTGCAAAATTCCTAATCGTCATATACCTTCACAATTTATATCTACGTAGAGACTTTAATTCTAATAAAGGAAGCTTCTGTGAGGAACTCTTCTTAATTTGTAAAACAGATTTCCTCCTTTACTCGTACGATAAAAGGCATCGAAGTCGGTTTAGCCAGTGAATTAAAGTTTCGCCTCGGAAGGATCGCGTCCCCCCGCCCCCCCCCCTCCTGCACTCGACTTTGCTCAAAGGAGACGCGGAAAGAGACAAGGCACCCACGGGATTTTTCTGCAATTGGCGTCTCGCGACGGTCGCCGTCCCGCGTCGCGGGGATATATATATAACGATCTTGCATGAATAAATCATGGAAATGTCACCGCGGCCTTCCTTTTCTTCAACCTTTAGCCCGGTTTTCGCATTATGCTTCTAGTCTTTGTGCTTTTTGATTCAATGCGCATCGAGTGCACGGGTTAATTGTTTACCGGCTGCGGTAGGGGGGGGGGGGCTGATGCTTACCGGAGATATTAATTTCTTTCTTCGAAAGAGTGAGTCATGGATTAAGAGATGTAGCAATATGCGCAATGAGGCGGCTGTGTAGTTGCATAATTACAAGTAAGTGAGTCGAATTTCATTTCGTGTTGATAAAGAGTTAAGCAGCGTTGCCAAATATAATTATGATAATATTTAATTGAAGATTATTTAGAAAAGTTAGCACTTTCGCTGTTTTGCATAAAAAGCCATAAACTCATTTTACCACAAAAATGAAGAAAGCGAAAATCATACTTTGTGTAGTTTCTATACCGAACAATTGACTTCTTAGAAAAAGCTCTTTATTTTCATTCTTTCCGCAACGTTGGCTTCGAAACTCAGCCTCAAGCTTTCCACTAACAACCAATCCTTCAAGTCTCCTTTTTTTCTGCATCCTTTCTCTAGATCCGCCTTATTTTCGGTTCCTTTATGGGGAGGCAGCGGATTGCATCGATTCCGTCTTTTGCGAGCTGGGAATCGAAGAGAGAGAAAGAGACAGTCTCCCTTTGATCCGAACCTCTTTTTTTCCCTCTGTCCTCGCTGCCGGAGAATTCCTTGGCTTCGCGTTTGTCGCGAGCTGCTTTTGTGCGTGGAAAGTATACGAGCGAGGTTTTTCTCTGCTTTGCATCCCGCTTGATTCCGCTGAGTACATGACTATTTTCGTGAAAGTTAATCCGCGCCTGTTTTTACGCTCGCCGGGATTAGTCTTTTTTTCCGGATGGACGCTATTAGTCAGTGGTAATGAAGAATTTTCACTTGCGGTCGGGTCTTTCTTTTCAGAGTCGACAGGTTGCTTTCGAGGAAACGATTGTTGCTACGGTTATTTTTAAATTTTAAAGTCAACAAGATTTTTGTGAAACTATTCTTTCATCGTGGCGAATTTCATAAAGCTACCACTGAAAAAAGAATGTACATATTTCTCCAGATAGAGTAGTGATGGATAAAAGGTATTTCATAACTGATCTCGCCAGCATTCGATACCCAACTTCTGAACTGCTTTCACAAAACTACGGAAATGATGAAGTTCTATGCTTCTTTATCAATGACTCAGCCTACTCGGAAACCGAATCATGAAAGCACGGCCTCCTCTCAACAATGAATTTTCACAATCCAGACGAAAAAGCTTGCCAGCCTCATCCAGAGCGGGGGAGATAAAGCAGCTTGCCGAAGACTCGCTTCCGATTTTCGTTTTATCGCGGCCATAACTGCACGCTTACCGCATTAAATCGTAATTGCGAAGTCGTAGCAGCGGCGGCGGCGGCGGCAGCAGCAGCAGCAGCAGCAGCTGTAAAGTCGGGATCGTAAAACGACCTCTGCTCTCTCTCTCTCTCTCTCTCTCTCTCTCCAACCCCCACGTGCACGAGTCGATGCGCGATATGAGAGCTCGCGCGCGCGCGCTCGAGAGCTTTCTATTTTCTTTTGATACGAGTGCGGATTTAACGAGTGCGCCAAGCCGAGCTCTCTTCGGCGAAGGAGAGATAGTATTGAAATTTTCACGGGAATGGGCTCGCATAATTTTTGGGAAAGGGCGCGCGGCTGTAAAATGAGGATTTTCGGGAAATGGCGGGATTAGAGCGGTTTCTATTCGGGGAATAGGAAATGCTCGGATGAGAAAATAAACACGTCGATGCAGTCTAGTAGGAGAAAAACTGTAATAAATTCAAACGAGAGCTACTGAACTTTTTTTAACAAATCACCGCGGATAAAAAATATTTCCATTCGGAGTTTCAAATCGGCTCCTGTAGATTGCCCGCGTCATAAACCGATTACACCCGCGTAAACTACCAACCCACCGAAGCTCCTATTTTTACAAGCGCGCGCCAGGCGAGCGTCCACTCGCGACCGACAGCCGCGCTCGCGCCGGCCGGCAGCTTTTTCCGCGAGCCCATTTTTTCGCGAGCCCGAAGGCGCGCGCAAACATTGACATGTCATGCAAAATCGAAGGTTCAGCGCGGCGACCAGCACTCGGCGGCGACTCGTTAATAGCTCAGCTTGATTTACGATGAGATAGAGTGATTCCGCAGCCCGCGCGCCTCCTCCCCCTCTCCCCGGCTGCTTTGGCGAATAATTTATTGGAGCAATAAAGTCCGACGGGGAAGCGGAGCAGTAAATATCGCCGGCTGATACGCGCGCGATCTATTCTTTGTTTTGTCCCCACCTTCGGTCCCTTTTTTTTCTACCACTGCCGCGAAGCTACGCGTTGCTGTCGATAATAATAAGTGCAAGCTGCGCTCGGGAGAATGCAAATTGGCAGAGTCATTTTTTACGGTGGTCGTTGCATTTTTATGTTTATTTTTCGCAGAATTAATATGTGTTCGTGCTTTTATAGAGGATTTAATTCTTTAAAAAAATTACATATTTGAAAATTTCTACTTTACTTGTTTTTACGAAAGATGAAGCGACCTAAATTCTCGGAAAAAATTATTTTCTTTTTAAATTTGTTGCGAGCCAATGTTTTTATTAAAATACAAATCAACGAAATAAGCGCGGTCGCGCATTTCGTGCTTTGATTTCGCAACTGACTAAAATATATCTAAATACTTGGCAGCGTTACCACGAAGGTAATAAGATACACAACTCAAGCAAATTGCATCTAAAAATAAAAATAATCGCGCGCCGAGCAGTAACTGCCTCTTTCACCTGGAGACCTCTTGAATCTCGCCCACATGCGCCATTTATACATAAATACTATCATTCGATCGCGAATATAAATTCCGGCGAAAGCGGCGAATATAAAGATCGCCCTTCGCGCGACGCTCGTGCCTGCTCAGTCGGCGACTATACGGAGGACGCTTTTTCCGAAGCGAAACGATTACGGACGAGTATTTACATCGGCGCGCCGCGCGCCATGGTGAAACCGTACTTTCTAAGCCGCGCGCGCGGCTCTCTTTTGTAATTTGCCGGCTCTCGATGTGACGCGATAAGAGATTCGCGCAGAGGCCTTGCTTTTATCGGCGGCGACACCGTCTGCCGTTAGCCTTGCTTTTTTTTACTGGGGTTTGATTTATGATGGATCTAGCCGCGATGCTAGGTGGCCGTTTTCGTAATTTTTTTTTTGAAGGCTTATCTGCGACTTGGGATGTAATCGATTAGATTATTGGAATATGGATTTATTTTGGTGCTGGGTTTTACTGCTTTGCGGCTATTTTTGAACATTGCATTCAGTTTACGTAAGTAAACTAATCAATTTTCTAACATTTTTATTAAAGTAATTTAATAAATTTTACTTTTTAAATTGTAATATTGAGGTTAGCTTATATATTTAGTGTAAAATGTATTTTCATTACTCGAAACAAGTAAACAAAGTTTTAGTGCATATTTTTTAACAGAGAGTTAAACTTGTTTGCATTTTCGAAATTCTTTTTTTAAAAACAATTAGTCTCTCGTAACTCTTTTTTTTTAAAAAAATAAGGAATTCTTTGTGACTCACCCGGAAAGAAAAGGAAACAGTATAATTCCGATAATCGCTAATTTTAAAATCTACGCAGATTCAAACACGTAACACCTCACATGTTTATTTACCCTATGATTTCTCGATTATTGAAGAATGTATCAAAGAATGCCGACACTTAAAACTATTTTCTGTTACTACCCCACTACCTTGTAAATTACCAGCGACAAAACAAGTGTAATCGCATCAGCTCCAGCAATAAACATGAATCACAAGTCTCGCGGCAAATGCAATTCAACGTAAAATTCGTCAGTTCGTGCAAAACGGTCCCGATTACCCCACTTTTACGATGCACCAAACATTTGAAAACGCGGATGAGGCGGCGACGCGCAAACAAGCCTGAGAAATAATAGCGCGACGACGGAGCCCGTAAATTCCCGCGCGCACAAAGTAATTCGGCTATGCGAAAAGCGTGCCGGGCGCGACGTTAAAAAAAAAAACAATTTCATTAAGGGCCCCCGCCACCGGGAGGAAAGTGCCTCCGCCGGCGAGTAAATTAGCCGGAAAGCACACCGTAAACTTTGCCGCTCTCGCCAAGTGTGCACTTGGCGCAATAGAATTCGCCGCCGCTGCAATATCGATATTAATTTTCGGGGCCGCGGCGGCGCCCGTCGTAAAAAGAAGCATATTCGACCCGGCGAAATTAAGCTTTTAGGGCTTGATAGTGAGTGCCGATAGCGGGGGGTTTTTTTTAGAAAGAACATTCTGGATGTAGCGGTGTGCCTAGTCGTGTGGTGATTGATGGAGGTAGATTAGGCAGATTAGAAAGACATAACTTTTTGTACGGCTTGGAATTGAATTTCTAATTAGACACGTACTCGTATGTGAATCAAAGTCATTTGTTTGAGAAGTTTATGATTTTGACGCGGTTCGAAGTCTATTATATTTGTTACAAATAGCAGTGGTGAGTAATGGTATTTTAATTCTGCGAAAGCAGCTCAGTTGTTTCGAGATTAGAGTAATAAATATATTAATCAATTATTTTTAATAATTACACAGTTAAAAATATTTCCATATTTTCTTAAATCTGCTGAAAATCATTATTAAAGATCATTATTAAAGATGTAATATTAGTGTATTATAACATTGCTGATGATGACGTTGATTAGATAACTTGCCGTTTTGAGGCTGCGTGATGTAAGTTTTACAGTGTACTGGCATAATATTTAATATCTTCTAGAATTTTCAGAAATCCTTGAAAAATATATCGATAAATTCCAAGTTACATAAAAGCACGTATTCAAATTTCCGAACTTGACAATTCCGGAAAAAGACTATATACATTAGCATCGAAAAACCCCGGCACATTTCTCAGCGAACGAATCCAGATTTTCCCACCTGCATTCATCTCGCGAAAATGTCCGCCGGAAAAGCCGCGTCCGCCGCACGCATCGCCGCCCCCTCAAAGTCATCCTCCCGCGGCGCAGATTTCCTCTCGACCCGCACATATACATGCAGGGGCCGAGCGCAAAGACTCGCGCGGCTCTCCCGAATATCGTCGATTTATTTTCTCCCGCGGCGCCGTCTCGCAAATGGGTCGAGGATAGCCGGATGCGAGGGTATTCCCGCGCGCATATTTTTCTTCCGTTTATCGGGCCGCGCGGAAATGAGGCTACGTCGTGCATCATTTGCGCGCCCCCGCCGAAAAGACGCGCGGCGGCGGCGGCGACCGGCGTTTCTGAAAGTGCTCTTTCAGCGCCCGAGCCGAGTGAGCGCCGCGCGCTGCAGCTTCGAGAGCGCGGCCGATGGCGCTTTTAATGGGGCCGGATCGCGCGTGGGATGGCCGGGATGATCGGCAGGGGATTTTTTAGAGCGCGGGATTTATGTTGCGGGTTATAAATAGAGGCTGATGCGGGATTTGGTTCGGCTTTGGAAATGACTTATGGGGATATTTCAGGCTTCTTTGATGTAAAGTTTATAAGGTTTGAGTTTTTTAAAATATTTTGATGTCGTGAAAGGAAGTAGATAAATAGATTGCAAGGCATAAAAATCGATTTAAGATATATATATATATATATATACAATTTGAGTAAAATAGAATTAAGTCGTTAAATTGATTTTAGTTGTTATACTTAGAAAAAAAATTATATAAAAATAACCCCTTTTTAATTATAATACATAAAAGATATTGTTGTATTTTCTCGCCACAGCTTTTCATTCTACGGCCTTGCCATGCTTAACGATCGTAACGAACTAAATTCTTGTAAAAATAAGGAGCAATGTTTTTCCAAACTGGAGAACAGAGAAAAACATGCATCAACGTTCTTGGTTGAAAAAGCAAAGTGATTTACAAGTCCAGAATCTTTTAAGGAATTCAAACTTAAGAGTTGGCACAAAAGGTTCGTTCTTCACGATAAATTATTGCTTTAAACCACCGGAAAACAAATGAATTGCATAAATAAGGTTGTAAGTGACCAAGAAATAAAGACCAAATTTTCGATCAACAGCTATTTATAACCTCAGCCTTCCCTCTCAAAGTTACATCTACCCTCGAACCCATCTGGCACAATCGAAAAATCAATTTCCAGCATCGCTCAGAGACGCGTTAACGTGAATTACAGCCGGCTCGCGTTCGCAATAAATAAAGTTATAAATCTCGCGGAGAGAGCTTACGAAGTACACCTTCCGAGGAGCGAGGCAGCGAGCATTGTTCGCGCACCGAGCGAACTTTTAATGAGTCGGGCGCGAACGCACGCGGTCCAAGTGTAGGACGTCGATGCTCCTCTCCTCGCTCCTTTCCGAAATTGCCTGAAAACTTCGATTTAATTATGAGGAGGACGCGCGAGGCTGCCTTATCGGTGCTCGGGAACTAATTTGCCCTTCTCCGCTTCTTTTTTCGCGCGTTCGCCTGCAGTGCGGAGATTAAACTTGGGTTGAAATTTCGAGCGTATCTCGGGTCTTGTAAAAATTTATTCATTTTAGTCGTGTGAATGATTTTTATTTTGGCCAGGAAGAGTAGTAAAGATAGTTTAAGTAGCCACTAAATCTGTTATTTACGTCCGCGATTTTGACCTTTACGATTTTTCACAGAAAGAAACTGAGCTATGCACGAGTAATCTCTATTTTAAGTATAAATTGTTTTATTAAAGCAAAGATGCTTATACATACGTTGCTAATTGTAAACTGCGCAGATCACTGCGGAGATCCTGGCCAATTACCGCAAGCCGTTACTATTACGAAAATGATTCTCTTACTAAGTATCCGCAAAGAGCCTCCTTTAATTAGATAAGCCTTTACGGCAACGAAATAGTTTGCAAACATATATACCGTAACGTAGCGAATATTTTTACTGCGCAGCACTTAAATTTATTGTCCCCTTTTAATTAGCCCGCGAGTTATACAACGCTTTAAATCCTCGAAATAATTAGCCAAAGTATGTGCCATCGCGGCTCGGCGATCTCGGAAAAAAGTCTCGGCTTTCTTTTGCCCCGCATTTTCGGACGCCGGGCTCGATTATTCGAGAAAGCGAGCGATAGCTTAGCGCCGCGCTCTCGAGCGTTTAACGAGCCGCGCTCTTCGACGACGACTTATTTTCACGAGCGCGGCGCGTATAATAATTGCCGGCGCCGCGCGTTTCTCGTTTACTTTTCGCGCCCGGCCGAATTTCTCCTCTCGCCGCGCTTTCGATCGATGGTCTCTCCGAGGGTCCGATCCGCGCGCGATGCGTTTTTCTTTTTCGGGCTCGGCGTCGTCGGGCTTACGAGACGGAACGCTCGAGATTCCAAACGCGCGCGCGAATTTTAATTGGATTTTTCGTCGCTCGCGATGTAGGTGAGGAGAACTTTTCGCGGAGTTTTTAATAAATTCGTAGAGAGGATCGGGGCTTCTTAAAATTTCGAGTTTGCGAAACAGGTTACTCCCGAGCGCCGACCTCTTTATTCGCTCGAGTTGAGAGATTTGTGAAATTTTCATATTCACTTTTTTCCTTTGAAGTATTTCGGGCATATGAATGACCGAGTGGATGAATAATGTATTTTAATGTGTAATAATGTATTCACGCGGCGATTATTGCAGTATTACAATCCCGTTGGAGAGGATTTAAGATTTGATACGACCATTTGCAATTATTGAAAATTTGATTAGAAAAAAAGATAATTTAAAAAAAAATTTTTACTTATTTAAATAATAACAAAAAAAAAAGTCATTTTTTCCATTTTCTTCAAAAAAGGAGAAAGCTCGTAATAAATTTATTTTCCAATCTGACGACAAACTCATCCAACATAAGTCATTCATCACCTATTACCGGGAAAAATCGCCAACCGACGACCCCCGCCAAAGTCCGCCGAAGTCATTCTCCCGCGCGACCAGTCCGAAAATCTGCTAACCCATCCGCGATTGCGTCACTCGTCTCAAACGGAGCGTGACGCGGACAGAGGAACCATTCCGTTAAACTATTCATAGAAGCGCGCCGACGGTATACACGCGCCGCAGCGCCCGAATGCCAAGTGCGTCGAGTCGGCCGGCGATGCTCTGTGAAAACAAACTTTATTCAAATCACCTGCCGTCGTCCATTCCGTTAATTGCTGTCCGCCGACTATTCTGGCTGTCCACTTTTTCTCGCTGGAGAGGAAAGGCTTTGACGGGTTGGGAGATGATGCTGATTTATTATTTCAGATGGAGGTTGGAGTTCAGTGTAGGTTAATGGTTAATCTTGTTTTTTTATTTATTTTGAGAACTGTGGGATTAAAGTGTTAGCACCTTTCGCTCGTGTTTTGGGTGCGAAGAACATATCACTTGCGCTTTCACACTGTTGTAAAAAAAGTTTATGTACAGTACTGTAAAAGCGCGAGAATCGTCGAGTTTCTCCTTCGTGTTACTTTTTTATTACTTTTCGTAATTTATTTGTTTTTCTGCTTTCGAAAAAAAACGCGGAATATTAATTAATTTAATTTGGATCATTTGTTTAAGTATAAAACGTTACAAAATAAGACAGCAAATGCAAAGTTTAATGCAGAGCGATAATTGGTAATTAAAATACTAAATTAAATAAAATGATATCTTTTACGTGCTGCGCATAATTTAAAATCATGATTTTAAAAAAAAATGTTTTTGCAGCTATAAAATATTCAAAGTACATAAACGCATGAAAAACGCAGAGCTCGATAACGCATTTTATTTTTTCAATAACTCTCCCTTTTCCCGCCAGCTCGAGAACACTTTTGCTGCGAATTCCGCCTCTAATTTAATATTAAATCCGCACTAAAAACCAAGCGTAAACAGCCGTTCTACCTACTACTTTCCCTGCCAATATTTCAAGCCTCCTAATTTTTCCCTCTGAAGCTTGTCGCCGGCAGTTTATTAACTCAACGCTTCGAATTCGACGCGGACCGACGCACACACGGAAACTCGACGGCGAGCAAATCGCAAATTTACTACCGTATTTACATCTCCACTTAAATGCATCTGTATGCTCAAGATCCTGTTTGCGCGCAAGTTATGCCCGCGCAATTTGCGTCTAAGCGGGCCGGTATCGCGCTCTCTCGCGTTTGTGCATTAAATGTTGATGCTGCAAACAGCGATCCGTTGAATTCCAAATAAGGTTCGGCCTTTTTTCGCCTTCCGGTGCGAGGCTGGTTAACGTACGTCGAAAAAGGCGCGCTCGAAAAGCTGCTCGTGTGGGAAAGAAGGGGAATCGATGATGGAGTGCTTTTTGGTATATATAGAAGGGATTGGTCAGGTGTGTAAATGATGGGAATTATGGGATGACGATGTTATTTGGGAGGCGGATAGAAAATTGAATTTTTTTAGAGGTGCAGGAAAGATGTAAAAAGTAGGCTTTTAAAGTTACAATGGATTTGTAATAAAATTTTTAGTTTATGTTCTTTTTCAAACTTTTTTTAGTTTGATCTTTGTGACGGTACAAATCTAAAATGTTTTTTATGCTTGTAATCTATTTTGATATTAAAAGCTGCAACAATTTCCTTATTATAGTAAGATGAAATTTGCACACTTTGTACTTTTAATACTTTATTTTACAATCATAGCTTTATATAGCTTCTCTCCACTTTATAATTAACTTGCAGCTCAAAATAATCAATTTTTTTACTATAGAATTCCTTTACAGAAGATGATTAGCTAAACATAGAAAGCAACATTTTCCAAGAAGCAAAAGGTCTCTTGCACGCGGACGTAAATTACGTTTAGCTCTATTTATATACAGCTAAAAATTTTCATGCGACCCTCTTCGTACCGAATATTCAGCTGTTACGGTAGTCCTCAGACGTCATAAAACACCCTTATCAATGCGCTTATCTGATATATCGATGTATCGAATATCCCAGCATGGGATATTGCGCATTTCTTTTTGCGCACTTTTGCTGCCGTGTACGACACCGATCGACGCTCATTAAATTACGTTAATGTTGCTACTCGGATTTCTTTGAACGACGTCGTATTTAAATTAGGTTGATATTTTTCGAGTGTTCGATTTTGATGGTGGATTTGGAATAAAATTTTTAGTTTGATTAGGTGCCAAAAACTTTAGATATTCGTGGAGTGAAAATTTATGTTCATGTTTACATTACTAATGTTATTTACTCTTTGCACTTCCGGAATACGAAGTATTTTTATAGATTACAAGAATAATCAATTATATCAGTTTAATTACTCATAAAGTTTTACAGCGTTCTATCTTTAATTCTATGAATTTTTAATTTAAGAGCTTTCACCTATTAAGCTTGTAGTGAGCTTCCTTAATAATTTAAATTACCATTCAACTGCAACATTATCTCCCAATGCAAATCCAAAACGAAGAGGTACAAGTCGAGCTCCTAAATTTTTCACCACTGCCGCGCGTCAGAATCTCAACGCCTTTCATAAAGTTCTCGCCAAGACGGTTGCACTTCGCCTTATATAAATATTGCAGATTGCATCGCGCAAGTGGCTGCTGACCTCGAGGATCGCGCATACAAACGGGAGGCGCGAACACAGGTGACATAACCCCCGCCGGTGATATCTGCAGCGTGTCCGCTCGCCTTTCTCTCTCTCTCCCTCCCTCCCGCGCGACGGTGCTACACTCGCAGCGTGTATCCGAGATTTATTTATAGGCGCTTTTTGCATTTAGCCGCGCGCTCGGATTGTTTCGCGGTTCTTGTTTTGCAGTCTGTGCAGCCGATGAGGTGTAGGATGCTTCTGATGGTGCTTGAAGATTTGTAAAATTAAGCTTCGTTAAAAGGGTTCGGTTCATTTTGTCGATATTTCACGTGGCTGTTTGGTATGGTAACTTTTCATTCGTGTGGTAGCTACGTTTTATGCTATAAGCAATTTAGATCACGCTGTATCTACAATTTCGAACTATTTACATTAACATTATTTATTCATTCGGCCGGTAATCTATAAATCCATTCATATCGGCTACGTGTATTTACAAACAATTAAATTCTGAATACAATAAGCAGGAGCTCGTTATGCAGATACCCAATTATTAACATCTATCACATACTAAACATTAATATTACATAGGAAAAAGTCCGATCTACAATATTAAAGAAGCATCAATCAAAAGCAGCCGATCCCAACAAACGAATCTTCACAATCTTCAATCCGGCCGCGTTTAATGAATCCTCGAAATTCCAATCGACACTAACGACTCCGATTTGCATACGAAAGACCAGAGCGCTGAAAACTTTCTCCCGACACCTCTGCCAGCGTTGCAAAGAGGCGCGCGAGCACGCGGAGAGCTGCTTACGCGCGCGCGCACTTGCACGTACGTAATACCGAGAAGAAGCGACCGAGCGATCTCATTAGCATAGAACGCGGAGAGCTCGGTCCAAGGTCTAGGGCGAGAGCGACGCTCTCTCCTTCGCCGCTCGAGCTTTTTGTCTCGAGGGTATCGAGAGCTGCGAGTGTTTTGTGGTTTAGGGGGGGGCGATCGATGGATGGGAATTGCACTTTAATCAGGTTCATTGGGGATTTGCGGTGTTGACGTTTGTAAACTTTCGGCAAGCAAAATAAAAAACCCGTCCAAGTGGGTCAAGTCGCCTTCTGCTTCGAGTTGCTTCTTGTTCTTTCCCAGAATTTCAGTTTCGCAGTTTGCAAATTGATTTTTAAATCTTACTTGCGCAGCAGAAGGAGAAAAAATCTTAGTACACCTGCCTGCATTAAAAAGGTACGCTTGAAGTACTGGTTCATTTAGAAAGCGAACATCTTACGAGCGGTCCTCGACCCCTTAAATCGGGCGCCGCAGCGGTCGCCGGCCTTGCCAACTACCACTGCCCGCCTCATTAGGAGCTCTCGAGCATCGGCAGTCGTACTTACTTCTCTCTTTATTTTCGCATTGCGCTCGTGTGTGCTCGTGCACGCTTTTTTTTTTACCGCTCCTATATGCGGCGCTTTTTTTCTCTCTCTCTTCGCAGCGCGGGGATGGAACGCGGCAGAAACTGGATCACGGAATAAATAGGTTGCGTTAGAACTAGCGGTTTCCCTTAAAGTTGGAGCGGATTTTTTTTTTCAGCGTGCGCGTATCAGTGCTCTCTTTTTCGTGCATTACCGGTGAGAGACTTTGCGGGAACGTATTGCTGGAGCAGGTCTTTGGGTCGACGGTTTCGAGGACGTTGCCAAAGGTGCTTTTTCGGATTTTGGTGAAGTTCTTTTAGCTTTTGGTTTGCACACGCTCGAGGATCATTTCAATGAGTATTTAGGGTATTTGTAACGAGTATAAAACGAGGTACTGTATATTTTGAAAAATTGCAATTACTCTTCCCTTTCATTTTTAATTTGAAATGCTTTTTCTAGAATCGCACAAAACACTTAACAGAATTAAGAGTTACACTGAGCTTCCATAAAATTAAAATTCTCATTGCAAAGTATCTCGTCGTAAAATTTTATTAAAGCGAGTTATTGTACCTATAAGTAGCCAGATAATTTAATTAGTAACATTTTATAACAAAATTAATTAATTCAATAATGCTCCTTTGTAACTTTTCATTTGAGTACTTTATTATACTGTACTCTTATAAAAATAATATATTTTGAGAAACATAATGAATATTAATGCACAAGATAAATATTAGATTAAGCAGAAAAGTTATAAATAAATAACAGCACGGATATATATATCTCCATATAAAATCAGCCCACGAGTGAATAACCGAACCGAATGTCCTAAATTATGCTATAAAAAACTTTTGTTACGATAATTAAACGTCATTGCGCTTCCTAAAATAACAATTTTATCGAATATCGATTTGAATATTTAACGTTTTATTGACGAACCTTATACCTTTTATTACCGTCCGGGGTTCCCTTTTATGCGTTGCAAACTAAAAATAAGCCTGAAATACACCAATTTGCGCATAAAAGTAAATGCAAATGCACGGAATTCAATTAAAAAGTTATAAAAGCAATCCGACATTCATTCGCACTATAAACATCGACGCGCCGTTTACTTGACACATCTCCCAGCTTGCCACAAATTCGAAGGCCTTGGGAACAAGCAAATACTTGCACTACTAATAAGGAACGTAATAACAAGGATCGCGCGAGGGAGCCGAGCGAGAAAAAACGCCGACCGGTCTTCCTTGTCCTTGGAGACGTTATGTTCGGCCGCGGCGCGAGAAAACGACGGGGGGAGGACGCGCCGGGCGTCACTCGTGCAGGCGCTTCCTACGCACCGGAGAATCCAGCCAGGAAGAGGAGAGAGCGAGCGCACAGATGCGGGGGGTCGAGAGCAGCGTCGTAAAACGCATCGGATTATCCTACACCTGACCGTTATCCCGCGACGCGAGCGCGGATTATCAAACCCGGAAAGGGACTCGACGGTGGTCGATACGTGAAATGAGCTACCTATTCGGTTTTTAACGACGCGTAATTGCTTTTTGTTGATTGTCGGGTATTATGAGTTGTTTTTTTTTCTGGTCGGAGACGTAAGAAAAACTGCATTAGCATTCTTTGCGGGTAGTTTTTCTTGGAAATTACTGGAGGTATTGCAAAAAATGTTTTCTGAATTATGTTAATTATAGGGGAAGAGCGGCTCCGTCGAGTGACATGAGCGCAGACCCTAATTTTATTTTGAAACTGTCTTCAAAGACCAGTACCAGAACCTGACCAGACGTATAATCGTTTTACCTAAGCCGTGCAGGCTATTAAAAGACTGAAATGATGATGAAGAAAAACATAATTCAGGAAGAACGTAATTGTCCAAAAGTTATTAGTAACTTTATAAAAAAACGTCTGGAATATTTTAATATTTTCGAGGGGATGTAAAATTATGCACTTAGACTCGAAGATTTTTTCTGTCTTAAAATATTTTTTATACTTACAAATATTTAACTTTTTGTTTCAGGTAAGTTTCAACCGTTCAAAAAATATTATTTGAAATGCTACAGCTATATAAGAGTAAGTTATTGAAATTTGAATCGTTTACTAATATATAGGCTGACTTAAGTGGAGCTGAAAATGCAAATCTCTCAAGAGGTATTATTTAATCTGCATAATAACGTGAATTCTTTTGTTTTAAGAGAGTCTCTTGTCTTGATATAGTCACGACTTTTGATTCCTCCTGATTACAATCTATTTTTATCGATGAGGTAAGCTTTAGGCGATCACTTTGAGCATGGGATGATTACGGGAAGTAATTCGATGATTTCATCATTTTAGCACGTAGATTTCTGTACAACAGCATCGATTTAATGTCTACATTCAACGTTAAAAGAATTTTCTAAGAACAGCTAAAATTACATAAAGTCCGTTCAGAGAGTTATCTTTTAACAATTTGGAATAGTACTATTTTAAATACCGAAATAAAACTCTTTTTCTAAAAAATGTCAGCTCTCTTGGCATATAATTTCGCTAATCTACCCTTTGTGCAAAAATAATGAGACTATGGATTCATCTCCCTTTCCGTCGTTGAGCCAACCGGAGCCAACAAAGCACCATTCTTCGGCGCCATCGGAGCATAATAATATCGTTCGGCGTATCGGCAAGCTGCTCAGATTTAGACGTAAAAATTGAAAGCGCACCTCGCTATGCGGGAACGACTGCACGCTGCGCTCTCGACTTGCGCGCGCGTACACGTATATACATAAAACGAGGCGCGGCGAAACGTCTCCGGGATATATCTCGTTAACCCCTTGGGTTCTCGCGCGTGTGCACAGCTCGCAGGGCTTATGGCTGTTTGCGGACGTGCGCGATGTTTTCCATTTCAAAGGAAAGTTTTTTTTTTTTTCAGAGTTGCTAGGAGCTTGGTGCGTTTCTTTGTACAAGTGCTCTTTAAGTTTAGGTGGAATTTATGCAGTGGCGGGAATTGAAATGTACTTCTGATAACATCGCTATTTCACTGTGACGTTTACGTAAACTTTGTTTGCATATAATAATTGTAGAATTAGGATTTCATTTTTGCTCAGTCACTTTATTCTACGTTATAGTCGGTCAAAACCAAAAACCATCTCAGTTCGCCTCCGACGTACAATGTACTCGCGTCAGCTTTCTCTTAAAAGCCATCGCGCATAAAAATTTGCGCCCGTTTAAAAAAGGCCGAGAGCACAGCGAATGTATACGATGCGGAAAACGCCCTGCGCCAGCCGAGCCGAGCTCTTTTCCCGTCTCGCCTCGAGGAAGCGCTCGCGCCGGCGGCTCGCCTTTTCTTTTTGACGCCGGCTCTCGCGCGGAGGCTCGGTGCGCGTCCATCACTATGTGCGAGAGGAGCGAGCGTCTACCGCAGCACTCGGAGCCGTACGCGCAGGAAAGGCGCGAGCGCGAGCCGCAGCTATGTACGAGCGCCCGATCGATTAATGGGGAAATTATTTCCTCCTTCGGCTGCCCGCGGCCGAGGGGGGCTGGGACGAGGCAACTAGAAATTTTCCTGCGGAGTTTAAAAGAGCGAAAGTCCCGGCCGCCTCTCGGATCAATGGAAATTTAAGAGTTTGTTGCGGCTGTAAATTTCGAAGAGTACCGCTTGCTTAAGAGCGATTGTGCTTTAGGCGAGAATGGGGAGTGTTAAAGAGCTGAATTTATTTGTTAGGAGCTTGCTTTTGAAGAGAAAATAAAATCTTGAATCTTACGTTGTTCGTTTAAAATTTGGATAAAATGAATTAACAGTAAATAAGCTTTATTTTGTTATAAATAAATAGTACGCCTCAGAAAAAAATATGTCTACTTATATGGTTTCAAGTTACTTTAGATTGAATTCGAAATGCTCTTAGATAAGTATGTAGTCAACGTACGTTTGTCTTGAAGCACTCGGCTCGGGGAACCCTTTGATCCGCGTATAAGCCTCGAAGTATGGTGCTTAAATCTCGTTGCGTAATATTAAAAATCCTTTAAGCATCGGATAGAAAAGAGTCGAGTGGATTTAGGTACTCTTATTACGTCTCCTTTGAGATGTAAAAATATTTCCGCAAAAAGGCTCTGAAACTCTGGATTTTCCAGCGAATTTCTTGGAATCTGTAAATGACTTTCCTTCGGAGAAAAATGTTTATAAATACTTCTTTATTGCTTCAAACTTTATGTGTAGCTATAATTTATTATTTGAAAGTTAATTGCTCGTTTACAGGACAATATGGTAAAGGAATCTATTTACGAGTCTTGCTCATATTTCCATATAATCTATAATGACAATCTAACAACAAATCAATTATTCAAAAATATAATTAAGTCATAAACAGCTCATCACAAAAGCTCTGTAATAACACACCTCTCATTACCATACCCATAATTAAACATCTCAATAACAAAACCATCATTCACTTCCTAATCCACAATGGCAAGAAGTCAGCGCAGCGTATAAAAAAAGAAAGCCTGCGAAGATGGAGAGCATATAAGCCCCGATCCTCTCCCCCGAAAAAGAAGTACGACGTCGACCCCGCCGGGAGAGAAAGAAGGACAAAGAGGAAAGCCGAGAACCCTCGGCTAAGAAATCGCGGGAGCCGCAGATACGATCTCTCTCCCGGCTAAAGTCCGCGGCGCAAAAATCCTCTCCTCTGGCTAAAAGAGAGCCCTGACTGCCGGGCTCGTTAGCCGGATAGATAAATGTTAATCCGATATCCTCGCGGTTCCATGTGTATTCAGTTACGCGCCGATGTCGAGAGATGTATCCGAGGGGGGGAAAAGAGACCCTGCAAGCGCGAGCACAATTGACGTGCGCGAGTATGTAGGAGCCGAGAGAGGCTCGAGACGTTGACGGGAAGAAGGAGAGGAGGCGTCTACGGTCGCTGCATTCAGCCCGATTTATAAGGGATATATCGCGGGAGAGATGTGTAAGCAGGTTCAGGTGCTTTCGATTTAATGCTTCGTTTTGCGCGGCGCTGCTGCTGGGAGGGGAGAGGAGAGTGCCGAGGATTTTTTTACTGAATGTTGTTGGAAATAGTTTTATGATGGTGACCTGAAATGATAGTAGATTAAAAATAAACTTTTTATTGTGCGATACGTTTTCGTCGTATAAGATGGTAAATGTCTATACTTAATGTGAGTGACAAGTGCGGGAATGAAATAAGTAGAGATACAAAGAATCGTACATTGCATTGCCCAATATACTATTGTATTAAACTTGACGCGATAGATGCTGTATGTCGTGGATAAATGTTTTAAATTACATAAATGGTATTTATACATGATTAATTAATTTGAAAACATTGTGATATTTAATTTGCTTTTGCTACATACAAAAATGCATCACCAAAATATAAGTACTGCTTTACATAGATATGAAAACTAGATTTTGAAATTGCTTTCAAATTGCTTTACATATAATCGAAAACGCTCAAATAAAAGATTTGAAAAGTTTAATATTTCAGGAAGTTATCGTAACTTGCGTGCATACATAACTTAAGAAACATTAACCACGCCGCCTTGAAATTACATAGAGAATGCGTTTGGGATGAGATATATCAGTTTCCCCTCATGAGGGGGACGAAGTTCTCAAACTAACTCAATCAAGTTAGCTTCACTTCGCAGTAATAATTTATACTTGCTCTACCTGTAATATTACGTAATATTTATTTACGCAAAATTCATGATTGTAAAACATCAAATTGCTGTAGAATATGTTCATTATCATACTGTAAAAACAAAAGGACATAATAATTAATGTCTTGTAATCGAGTTTGTAAGCAAATTGAATCAGCCGATCAAAGAGCAGGATCTAAAAGCAGAGAAAAATTAATATTCAAGGCTGAACGCCGAAGATACCATTAATCTCGAATTAGATCCAAAGCCAAAGACCCCGCTTGTTTAGCATTCGCTTTTGTCGAAGCAGACACAATGCGTCCTCGCAATTTTCATAGATGTCATCTCTCGGAGGCGGAACTCTTCGGGACGAACAATCAAACAGGTGATTCATGCTTTTGAATTGGCGTATCGATGCCCCGGTAAAGAGAAACCGCCGGCCCGATTGTCCAAGTGAAATCGCGAGCGGCACGTGATTCACTTTGCTGGAATTGGACTAAGCTGCATATGTGTGCATCGATCTGCGCCTGCATGCGTACAGGTATATACGTCGCGGTTATGGAATCCGATTCCGAATCGCAGGGAATGCGAGTTTTCATCGGTTTTAATTAAAATTGCTGGAAAATTTCATTATTTCGCGAATATTGGAGTATGCTTGAAGCTGATATTTTATCTTGAAAAATTGTTTGTATGACGCTTTTATTTTGAAGATAAAACGGGAAAAAGGTTGGGCGCTGTAGCTTAACGAAAATATTTCTAGAGAGAAGACTTAACGTGAAAAGATATGTCAGTAAAAAGCTAAAATATTAGAGATATTCTTTTTTAGAGGTTGAAAAGAAATTTCAGTAAAAATTTTCCTTTATCAGTAAGTTGTTATTTTTAATCGTTTAAAAGCGGAAAAGTGCACCGTATCAATTTCGTAAAAGATAAACGATTTACCCAAAAGAGAATAAAAAAACTTTGCTAAGCGATATAAGTGTGCAGATATGGCTGGCGAGAACTCACATCGTTAAGTTTCTGGCATGCGAATAATAGACTGCGATCGTTTAGGGTCATGAAAACACATTGGGATGCCGATGAATCATATTTAAGTATAATAATACCGCGCTATATTCCTGCTTTTATGGGTAATCAAGATGCAGGCTGCGACGATTGAAAAAATATGTGAAAGTTCTTTTAGGGCCTTGAAGAGTATTAAACTGATTTTTGAAAGTATAAGTCATGAACCAGATCCAAATCTTTTCCAAGCTTGCTAAAAGTTGAAATTTATCGCACGATAAGAAGCTTAAATTTACGTTCGGGGAAACTTGCGCTAATGCTTAAATATAAATTTTATTAACACACGATTATATACCAAAACTTATTTCTGAACACCTTTCCATTGCATAACAATTAATGATTTCAAATAAACCAAAAACATTGCTGGCTGACGACAATAATTTTTAGTTTACATCCATACATAAAAGGTACATTAATTCAAGAGATTCTGTTAGCCGATTTATTCACGTACATCCTCGCACTACGGTGCATCGTCATTTACGCGACGGGACGCCAGTGGTGGCGACCCAAATATTCCGCGAGTACACGCGGCGCGCAAAGCCCCGCTCTTGCGAGGGAGGAAAGAGAAGAGAGATTATCATCTTTATTGTGCCACGCGCCGCTCGCGCGAAATAATAAACTTGTGCTGCAATCAAAACTTTAATTAGCCGGCCGCGCAATTCATGTATATTTTTTCGAGTGCTGCTTGGTGTCGGTGGTGAGATTCTGATTTTGTAGATTGGTCGATTGGGAACGGTGATTTGTTAGACGGGTTGTTACACGCGCGATTTTGAGTGTAATTAGATTCTAATGAGGCTCAAAATCATTGACTACTGTAAATTATAGAATGGCCAAACCTTAATAATTCTTACTCAACCGAAGCACATTGTACAATGTACAGCACGCCTGATAGTAATACCCTTCTATAGTGATCTTGTTACTTGACAATATAGCATAAATATTTATAATAGTAGTCTCGGCTTCGATTCAATTCAGAAGTTTTGAAATATGATGAAGATTAAAGATACATATCTGGGTAAGTTAGTTTTGGCTTTAAAGATTTAAAGTTTGAAGTCATGGCCTAGCATTTCGAGTGTAACACAGTCTAAAGTGCAACCACTGGTTTTAATAATACCAATTAATTAGTAAAAATAGGAGAAAAATAGGAGATTTTCTGATACATCGATTAAAACACTTTCAGATTATGTTTTACAATACTTAACTTTCTACTACAATACAAATACCCGTGTATTAAATTATCTCGATATCAATTTCCACCATTTCATGCGTAATAGATTACTGACTAGAATCCGCCTTAATCTGAAATCCGCCAAACTAATTAACGACATGCTCCCAGTTTAACGGAACAAATATCTTCAACTTTGAAAGCCCAACTCCATCGGACAATATTCAATGCAACTACAATCATCCCTCTGCGACGTAAACTCGCGCCCTCCCCGCAGATGCAAACTACTCCGACGCGCCACTTCGACTCCAGGTTGTCCATTTAGCAAAGCTCGAATTGAATGCAGGAGGGGCAAGACAGACAGAGACGTCGGCGCCGAGACAAAGTAGAATTGTCCGCGCGATAGGAATTGAGATGCATGCCGGGCCAAACCAAATCTGCAGATACACGTGTTGGTGGGCTTAGAGGATGAATGGCCGTTGGATCCTCTGCCGAGTTAGAGGCTGAATCGAATTAATGAGGCAATCGCCTGTGCAGCCCGAATTGGTATCGGAATATTTGGCGGATGGTCATTTTCGTTTCGGTTTAGAGTGGGATTGTTGGCGTGTTGGAACGTGAAATGTTATCATTCAGTGGTTGCATTGTAATGTAAAATAATTTCTGTGATTTTTAGTTCTTTACTATTGTTAGAGGAACAAATCATTAAATATCTTTATGGAATTTCAAATAGAAAAAGAAAATGATGTTCTAATTTTCTTCAGACTAAAGAGCAAAAGCTGACTTTTCATAATTGCCTTTGTAAATACTTTCTTCATTCCCGCATTCACATTTTCTTATTTATCATATTCAGTGTGCAATTCATTGATAAACGGGTACCTGAAATCTGCAAAAAGATACTTTTCGGCACAATTAACATCGTTCGCAATAAAACAGGCCGCAGTAAATAAGTACTTGGTCAAACAATGCCCCGCGAGTCTAAATTTTGTTTAATCCACAAAAGCGGCAGAGACGTAATTAATTTCTGTATTCCAAAACGCAGGAATTGAAAACTGCCGCGGATTTACTCGCGGCGCTTGTTTGCACCGAAAGCATAATGAGTCGACTAATTTTGTTTTCCTTTGATCCTTGCGCAAGCGCGCGTATAACTTTCGCTGCTCCATTCCGCGGACGAAAATCGAGTTTCCCGTTTAGCAGATGTTTATGTACTTCCGCGGATGAACGTAATGCGCCGATCAAAAGGGCGCTACTCTGTTTAAACTCTGTTTCGCTGTTCGCGTGCTCAAAATGCATTTAATTCAATACTCTGAACGTTTCAATTGCGCGGCGAGGGGTGGAGGCTTGGGCTTGTGAAAGAACTGGGTGAATGGATTGTGCGTAATTGTGGGAACCGATAATGAGGGGATGCAAATGTTCATTTTGCGATCTGTGAATTAGTTTACGGAGCTTATGTAACTTTCTAGGATAACTTGTTACATTTCTTGGGGATTGAAAAGAATTGGCAATATCAGGATAATTAGTATTTGTTTGTCGAATATTTATGTGTGCGTTTCATTAAAAGTATATAATAAATTCGATTTAATTACGTTCATTTGAGTAAAAGAAACATCATTGAAGCCGTTGATAAACAAGATTGATTAAAAAATAGTTGGACTTTTTACTGAAATTTTCCAATGGATATGCAGTAAATAAAATATACGTTCCCTGGTAGAAAATAAAGGAGTCCCGCTGGTTAAAATATTAAGCGCTAGCTAATTTTTTAAGTTAATTATAAGATAAATATTTTCTTATTTCTGG